>WNHD01000790.1:0-60439 GCA_011057455.1 Ganaspis sp. Gsp50
GATGAATATTTTTATTTCATAATACATTCAGTTTACTGCACTAAAATGTAAAATTTCGTCTTTGAATTTAAAGTCTACTGCGCTCAATATAATCTTTCCCTTAAAACTCATTAAATTTAGCATTTAATACATCAAAATCTGAGTTTATAAAGTTGAAATTTTACTAAAATGACACTATGTCTCCACTTTACTGTACTAGGTGAGTAAAGTTTACTGCATTTATTTTCTCCGTGTAAGAAACAAAATAATCAGAGTCATATTAAGTAACCAAATAAACTGCCACTACAACAATAACAATTATTACACGATTCAACAACAGTGACACTAAATAATGCAAACCCTCACATTAAGCAGTCATATTAAAGCTTGCACTTTATCACATCTATCTCAACAATTTACCTACTTTTTCTCCATACAAAGCGTTAAATAAATTTCAATAGCCAGGTGCTAATCTTTGAAAAATGCTTATGCATTTTTTCTACTCCTTGCTTTTACATGTTTTTCGCACATTTGACTTTCTCATTCAGTTGTACCAACACAAAGAAGTCGTAACTTTGCATAAAATTGCAATAAGTGTAGAAAAAAAACCTCTAAGAAACAAGTACTAATCTTTATTGCATTATCAGTATTGCTTCGAGTCATTTACTATCCGCAAATGTAATGGCGATCTCAGCGATACCCATATAATTAACAACAGTATTGTATCTACACATATATATGCATGCCAAGTTGGAAGCATATTTTTCGATTGATCAGACGATCTTCTTATCATCGATACACTTCTCTCGTTGCTTTACAGCACATACATAACTGGCTGCTGCATATGTGCCCGTCATGCATGGTGACCGCAAACAATGACATGGATGCAGCGGACGTGGTAATGTTATGCATTGCAAAAATATATATTGTATGCTGGCTGGCACTTTATAGAAAAGAGAGAGGGCCCACGGGGCAGGAATACATAAAACGACACTCTATATTCGTGTGTGTTTAATCCATTCCAGACCGTAATTGACTCGAAATCGAGGCCCTAAAGGACAAAGGAAACAAGATGGTAATCGTTTCCAGAGTGCCTTCCTTCTTGCCTTTTTTTGGGGGACCTTTTTTTGGACTGTCCGTCTGTCAGTGGCGCCTCTCTCTCTTTCTCTTGTTCTCTCTCGCTCTCTCTTTCGTTCTCTCTCTCTCTCTCTCTCTCTCTCTCTCTCTCTCTCTCTATCTATCTCTCTCTGCTTCTGTCCATGTCCACCGTTCTGGAACTGCTTTCATTCAGAACGTAGGGTCAATGCGACCACAGGTGTAATTTACTTCGAGTGTTCTATTACCAAAGCTATATCACTTCCTGCTATATATATGTCAGTGTGTAGCTATCATTTCGTCCTCTGTCAACACCTATTGGAACTTGTTACTTGAATAATGCCCAGTCTATCTGTGATTAATCCCAAGTCGTCACTGTACGCTTCGGTAATTCTTTGAGTGCTGGCCACTTTCTGTTATAATATTCTTTTATGTATTCTACTGCAATTGGCAACTACACTCAGAGAAGTATTTTTGAAATTGAACAAGTTTTGGATCAACAAAACTCAATTTAATAGAATTCTTGGGCAATCGAATTACCAGTTGCAAAAATTACCATTTGTCGATATTATTTGACAAAATCATGTTTTCAGTTGATTGAATTATTGTTTCGGAGAATTACTATTTGAAAGAATTGTTATTTGAAGGAATTTTCGTATCACAGAATTTTCGTTCATTGAATTGTTTGAAAGAATTTTCGTTTCGATGAATTATCGTTTGAAAGAATTTTCAATTCAACGAATTATTGTTTGAAAGAATTTTCTTTTCAACGAATTATTGTTTGAAAGAATTTTCATTTCAAAGAATTTTTGTTTGAAAGAATTTTCATTTGAAAGAATTGTTGTTTGAAAGAATTTTTGTTTGAAAGAATTATCGTTTGAAAGAATTTTCGTTTGAAAGAGTTCTTGTTTGAAAGATTTTGCTTTGCAAAGAATTATTATTTAAAAGAATTTTTGTTTCAAAGAATTATAATAGAATCACTGCTTTAACGAATTTTCGTTTCAATGAATTATTGTTTGAAAGATTTTTCGTTTCATTGAATTTTAGTTTGAAAGAATTTTCGTTTGAAAGAATTTTCGTTTGAAAGATTTTGCGTTGCAAAAAATTATTATTCAAAAAATCTTTTGTTTCAAAAAGTTATTATTGTTTAATAGATTCACTGCTTGAAAGAATTTTTGTTTGAAAGAATTTTAGTTTTTAAGAATTGTAGTTTGAAAGAATTTTAGTTTGAAAGAATTTTAGTTTGAAAGAATTATCGTTTTGAAAGAATTTTTATTTGAAACCATTTTCGAATGAAAGATTTGGCGTTTCCAATAATTATAGTTCCAAAGAATTATTGTTTAATAGAATCATTGCTTGAAAGAATTTTTGTTTGAAAGAATTTTAGTTTGAAAGAATATTAGTTTGAAAGAATTATCGTTTGAAAGAATTTTAGTTTGAAAGAATTTTCGTTTGAAAGAGTTCTTGTTTGAAAGATTTTGCTTTGCAAAGAATTATTATTCAAAAGAATTTTTGTTTCAAAGAATTATAATAGAATCACTGCTTTAATGAATTTTCGTTTCCATGAATTATTGTTTGAAAGATTTTTCGTTTCATTGAATTGTTGTTTGAAAGAATTTTCGTTTCAATAAATTATCGTTTGAAAGAATTTTCATTTCAACGAATTATTATTGTTTGAAAGAATTTCCATTTCAAATAATTTTTGTTTGAAAGAATTTTCATTTCAAACAATTTTTGTTTGAAAGAATTTTAGTTTAAAAGAATTTTCGTTTGAAAAAATTTTTATTTGAAAGATTTTGCGTTGCAAAGAATTATTATTCAAAAAATCTTTTGTTTCAAAGAGTTATTATTGTTTAATAGAATCACTGCTTGAATGCATTTTCGTATCTATGAATTATTCTTTGAAATAATTTTTATTTGAAATAATTTTTGCTTAAAAGAATTTTCATTTGAAAGCATTTACGAATGAAAGATTTAGCGTTTCCAATAGTTATAGTTCCAAAGAATTATTGTTTAATAGAATCATTGCTTGAAAGAAGTTTCGTTTGGAAGAATTTGCATTTGAAACAATATCTGTAAAATTTTGCGTTTCACTGAATTATTGTTTAAAAAAATTTTCGTTTCAAACAATTTTTCTTTGAAAGAATTTTCGAACTGTACGCTTCGGAATTCTTTTAGTGCCAGCCTCTTTTTGTTACAGTATTCTCTTTTTTTTCTACTGTTACTTGAAAAGTTGGGTAAATATTACTTAACTAATAAAGTAATATTAAACTAAGTAATTTTCACTCAACCTCATTAAGTAAATGTCCCTCGCGATTTTTCTCCGCGTAGTTTTTGCACATAGGAAAAATGCTTCATAAAATAATCTTAAAATAATTATAAAATAATCCTAAAATAATCTTAAAATAATAATAAAATAATTATAAAATATTGAAAAATAATCGTAAAAGAATCTTGAAATAATCATAAAAGAATCTGCATTCCTATTTGACCGGGTGAAAAGAATAATTAATCCAAGTGTTTCTGGGCTCGCAATTTGTTAAATAGTTCTTTTGAAAATGGGTTTCTTTGCTCGTCTGATTGAGTCCATTGAAGTGAATCGTGCGTGTGTTATAACACGGACAGTGGGGTAAAGTGTAAACGTAAAAAGAAGTAGCGCCCATTTCGTCTTGGCGAACGGACATTGAGTTCGCAAAGAGCTCATCGTTGAACTTTCTCTATTCCGTCATCGTTTTCTTTGAAGATAGAATCGCCGTCTTTTCCGCGGCGAAACTCGTCTTCCGCTGCTGTCTTTCAATTTTCCAGCACGCTCATCTCACTTCTCATTATTCTCTTTGGACATGTCACGTTTTCTACTTTTATCGCCGTGTGCTACGTTTCCCACATCACTCTTGATAAAGGCGATAAAGTCGATTTATCCTTGTCACTATCACCTTTTAACGCACATTCTACTCGCCAATTTTATTTTCCTAGTTAAGTGCAATTAACAACTTAATGAGCCAACATTCATTTTATATATTTTCTTCTCTATTTTTTTCTCTCTCTCTCGCAGTTTTATGCACAAAAGCGTTATAAAGTTAATTATCTTCTTATCTCGCATCACTCTTTCAGTACTTTATATTTTAAAATTATATAAATTAGGTCGCTCGAGAAAAGTTTGCAAAATATCTTGGAAAGTTAATGAAAATTGTTATTTGAGAGTCCTTTTTAGAGTGTGCGGAAAGTACATCTTTTTGTGCGAGAAATTAAATATAAAAAATTGTCACGAATCAGAGATCGCACATTTTTGATACTTTCTCATTATTGATGAAAATGTGAAAATAAAGATTTTGTCTTGCACAAAAAATAAATAAGCTTTTTATCAAAGGTCTATTTATTTTTTATATAGGACAAAATAATTATGTGTTTTTACATCAATCGGCACATTGATTTTTTTATTCTTAGAAAGAGCAACATGCAAGTTTGAAAATTATGTTTATATTTTATTCATAAATACCCTACCCTAAGGCAATTGTTTGCAAGTATGGTTTGTAGACACTGAATCGATAAAAAATAAATAAAAATGTCCCTGTATGAGAATCTTATCTCAATATTATCCTATTGTTGGTTTTATGGAAAACACTTTTTATGTTATTTTATATCTGTAAATTCTAATTATACGAATTAACAAGAGACGTTAATAAAAAAAGTCAATAAAAAGTGTTAATGACACAAATTAATAACAAGCGTTAACAAAAAAAATTTATTGAGACAAATAAATAGTAAATGTAAAAAACGTTAATAAATAGCAAACGTAAAAAAAGGTTAATAAATAGAAAACGTAAAAAAACACATGTTAATAATGCACACTTGCTTTAGAAGAATTTTCTTTGTACTTCTAGAGTTGAAGGAACCCTTTTTTATTATTTATACAAAAAAGTTTCTTTTACCAGACTTTTAAACGACCAACGTGAGAAAACGGATTTTTACTTCAAGGGATGTCTTTTCTTTGAAAGAAAACCTTTTGCAAAGAAAACTCGCATAAAAATCAGAATTTTGCCAAAGTACTTTTGCATTTTTAGATAAACGTATGATTATATAGGAGAGCATAGAAAGACCCGCGGTCACGTTTTTCTTCCCTTCTTTTAAAGTAAGCAAATTCGTGATCGGTAGCTAACTCTACAATCGATAATAAATATCGGGTTCTTGTGTACGGAGGGCTACAACTATAACTTGTTCTTAACCTGCAGCAAATCGTTTAATCGCTCTCAAGAGAAAGAGAGAGAAAAAAATCCTCTATTGAAGAGAATATAAATTGATCGCAACATGGCAATAGAAACTCGTTTTATTTTAAATATTAAAGCCAGTGATATAATGTTACTTCAATTCTCAACGTTTCAAAATGTTTTATTCTACAATAAAATAACCTTTCTTTGTACAACTTTCTGTTAATGCAAAATTAACAGAAATAAACAGAAATTAACAGAAATAAACAGAAATTAACATGAATTAACAGAAATTAACAGAAATTAACAGAAATTAACAGAAATGTTCATACGAAATTCAACTTTAAAAAAATACTACAAAAATGCGAGAAAAAATACTAGAAAAAAATGCGAGAAAAAATACTGGAAAGAAAATGCCAAATAAAAAATGTCACATATAAAAAACTCCACGTGATTATTAAAAAAAAAATATTTTTTTTAAAAAAAAGAGTGACTTTAATTTTTTTCAAAAAAAGGGTGAATTTAAAACGAATTTAATGTTCGTCACGTAAAATAGTATTCGAAAGATGCAAAGTTCAATAAATAAAATTGAAATAAAATAAAGTAACCAATTTGACAAATCGGACCGTTTTTCAATATTTCGCGAATTCCAAGCTTCTGGCGTTCAATTGTAATTCAAATATTGTGGCAATTAACATTCTAAAGAAAGAAAAAATGATGAGCAGAGATACTTTACAGCTCCGACCTTCTAAACGTGTGAAAAAGAAATATTTGCATGCATCCGAGGCTAGGGCCTATTTGCATAGCTTAAAATATATTCCCTCTGATTGGTCAACAGGCTTGCTTTCTGTTACAACCCACATGAATTCTGATTACAAAAAAAACCATCTGATAATTGATTTCTGCATAAAAGCTGTGTTTCACATTCAAATGCACAATTTTGTGCATTCATTTTACATATGCTTTTGTTGCTTATACATTTATGTTTAATTTATTGATATTTAATTTATTTATATTTGCATATATTTATTTATTTAAATCTTGGGCTTTCTTTATTTGCAACTTCGGTACACGAAAAAAATAAGTACTTGAATATTTCCTTGCGACTTTCAGATAAAAATTTGGGACAAATTTGCAAAAATCTTTTGATATAAGTTTACAAAAATTTGGGAGAAATTTGCAAAAACTTTGGGACACAAATTTGTGAAAATGTCAAGTAATTTACGTGACAAATACTGAAATTTGCTCGAAACATTAGAAGAGAAGAAAAGTACATAAGTACTGCAATAATTCATTTACTTTTCTTTCAATTTTTCGCTCAACTTTAATTTTTTTTAACGTAAATAATAAGAAATTTTTGCAAATTTGTGTGCCATCCAAAAGTCGGTAACTTTTTTATATACTAAATAAATTAATCTGAAATTCTTAAAATACACGTCCGCAAAATTACACTCATTACTATTTCTAAAATGTATATGTATATACACACATTAATTTATTATATCACTAATAAAATGACGGTAAAATGATAATTCTGCGTTTGATTAACAAGCGAACAATTATTAAAAGATGTTGCTTGTTGAGTATAATTTATATGTAAATTGAAGAGAAAATGAAATTAATAAAGTTTTGCGAAAATTTATGAGATTTTAATAAGATTATAATGAAAGATTCTATATGGAAAGAGTCGATGATGCGAAACTCGATGACTTTTTAGTTTCAAGTTTGAACGTCAGTCCATTCACGGAGACTGGCACCATTCGGAGATAATTAATAATTTAACGGTGCATTTTACGACGATCAGCAGAACTTTTACTCGCGAGGGTACTCATGCGTGCTGTAGTCGACGTGCTTAAATAAATTTCAATGTGCACACCCGTGTACACGTTATAACCGACAGGACCCGGTATTGCATGACACGTATGCATTAAAATGTTTGCTAATATAAAATTTTACGTCTCTTATTCTCACAGACTTTCACATCTCATACTATTTGTACGTCTTTTTTTTCCATCTCAATATAATAGTGAATGCCACTTGATCGTAAAAACATTTTTCCAAAAATTTTACGCAAATCAGCGCTTTTTTGTATTAAACAGTTGTCATTATTTTTGTGATTTATCTTCAATCAATTTTCTTGTGGCTTTCATTTCTTTATTATACAATTGGCGTTTTATTAATAATTTATTTTATGTTTCAATTCTTTATTAATTCCATATTAATTTCGATGACTATTAATATAGCTGTTTGGTTATTTCTATCGTTTTCATATCTTTAGTATTCTTTTTTATAGTTTTTATATTTTTTCTAGATTTTATCTTTTGTTAGTTTTTATCTTTTTGTTAGTTTTCATCTTTTTTTTTAGTTTTTATATTTTTTTAGTTTTTATACCTTTTTAGTTTTTATACCTTTTTACCTTGTATTTTATTTTATGTTACACTTTCTATTTTATTTCATTCATTCATTTGTTTATTTATTTTTCTCCACAAAAATAAAACACTTATTTCAAAAGCAGACTTTTCCGGACTGAAAACGGTAATAAAACAAAAATAATAAATAAATTCATTGTGATATTTCACTGAATTACGTATAATTAAAATATCGATCATAAGTTATGCAACAATAAATTTCGAGTTAATCGACTGGTTATTTAGTCACTTAATCACAGTTTATGTCTTTAATAATTTAATAAATTGCTTTTAAGAGCGTTGAAATTATAAATGAAATTGGGTGAAAAAGGGAGTGAATACCAGTTTATAAAAATTGTTTCCTCGAAAAGTGTGTAATTGACAAGAGGTAAAGTTTTATATACATGTTTCTGTGTATATATACATATTTCTGTGTATATATATATATTTTTGTACATATACATATACATATACATATACATATACATATACATATACATATACATACATACATACAAATATATACATATATATACATGGGCATGCGTACATACATATACACATGTACATATGTATACATATGCATGCATATTTAAATCATATCAGGTTTATGAGTTTCATGTCGTTAATGCAGCCAGTGTGTATTTGAAAAATGTTAATGTTGTCTCAACACAATTATTATTCATATGCGAATGAAATAATCTTTCTGGTCGCCAATTTAGATTGGATTGATGTTGGATAAATAAAAGAAGATAGCAACGGTAATAAATGAGCCATAGAGGGGGTCAATGAACTTTCGCGAACACTGACCTCTTATAAAGCGTAAGAACAATAAATATCACGTATTCTCCTTTTTTTATCTTTGACTTCTTCTGTTAACTCTCCTCTCTTATTTTACAATAAGATAGCATCGCTATCTTTTATCATGATTTAAAATTTCTTATCTCCTTGTATCTCTATTCTTTCTATGAATCTGCATTTTTTCTATAAATATGCACTTTTTCTATAAATATGCACTTTTCTATAAATATGCACTTTTTCCATAAATATGCATTTTTTCTATAAATCTGCATTTTGTCTATGTTTTCTGCATTTTGTCTATGTTTTCTGCATTTCGTCTATATTTTCTGCATTTTGTCGAAATTTTCCATATTTTTCCACACGTTTCCACATTCCTTACTATTTCCACAAATCACTTATTTTATTCTATCTCTCTGCCTATCAAACGCTTATTAAAAACACCAAATACACATTATCACGAATGGATCTTTTTCTAAATCATTTACTCGTGTGATCAAATATTGATTGAAATATGCACGAAATGGTGCATGACATTCATGTAGGTAGCATGTACTCGTATCTCAGGATTACTGAGAAGATCTTTGTAATCAGCAATTGCTTTGAAGAGGATCGTTATTACGACAGGTCCTTTGATGCGGACACATGGATGTGCACATTAAACACAAATGGCCCAAAGTATGTGTATGTGTGTGTGTGTACGCATCTGTAGGGGTTCGATAAATTCGCGGCGTATATGCTATATACATAATGTAGATGGTATTTGAACAACATAACAAAACGGAAGCATATTATGGTTGCTTAACAAGTTGCACGCGAATTTGAGCATCGGAATATCTACGCAGTCATGGTAAACGTAAACCTGTGAATATTTACATCCATCTATTGATAAACTTATGTCCGTTCAATTATAACGGATAGGAAGCACAAATGTGTTTCAAAATGTTTACATAGCCGTTGCAAACATATTCTGTTTCTTCAAAAAGCACACCGCTCTCAAAATTATGCAAATTCCGCTTTAAAATCACAAAGAGAATATTATTATTAAAGAGCAATTAATCTGAGTGTTAGCATTAAAGGACGATAGATGTGTGCCTGTTATTAGAACATCGAATATTTAATGTTATCATTTACTCTCTAAAAGACACTCAATTTTCACTCTAGTTCTCAATGTTTCATCCAAAGTAAAAGCAAACCTTTACAATCCCTTTCCCTTTCTGCTTTTCAACCCTTTTTTGCCTCTAATATAGAATAATTTTAACAACAGTATGACTACACTGCAAAAAGAAGTCATTTTTTGGTTCCTCTTTTCGCATACTGTTATCATTCATACAATTATAATTTACAATTTTTTGTTGCTTTTTTGTTGCTTTTTGCTCCTTTTTTTGATTCTTTTTTTGATTCTTTTTTTGCTTCTTTTTTTGCTTCTTTTTTTGCTTCTTTTTTTGCTTCTTTTTTTGCTTCTTTTTTTGCTTCTTTTTTTGCTTCTTTTTTCTTTTTTTGCTTCTTTTTTTGCTTCTTTTTGCTTCTTTTTTTGCTTCTTTTTTGCTTCTTTTTTGCTTCTTTTTTGCTTCTTTTTTTGTTTCTTTTTTGATTCTCTTTTTGCTTCTTATTTGCGCCTTCTTTTGCTTCGTTTTTTTGTTTCTTTTTTCGTTCGTTTTTTGTTCCGTTTCGTCAATTCGACACGAGATCTTCAAAAAAGTGCAGAGTTGCTTTTTCGTGGATAAATTTTGCCCACGGAATGTGAAGTATAAAAATGAGAAATGTGACTAAAAAGAACGCAATCTGTTGCATTTGAGATTAAATCGAAGATAAAGGTGGTGCTTTTTCTGTTGAGGAATTGTGGTACTTTTAATTGTAGCTTATTGCAGGATTTTTAAAAGGCAACTGAAAGGGAGTATAAAAAGCGAAATGAAGACTGTTTGCATTTCGTGAATGATATCGATAAAGCCAGCATGAGTACACAAATATAAACGACCAGATCGATGTTCTTACATAGTTGTACACAGAAACTAGCGCAATCTAAACGCATGCGTGCATAATTGCATACTTCTATTTATAAAAGAGCCCAACATTCAACAAAACCTGCATTATTAAATGAGCGCTGCATATTTCAAACATCAACTAAAACAGGGCAAAATTAAAACTCAAGAGTAGAATAAAAATATAATAAAAATATAAGAACTGTGGGGTTAATATGTTAAAAAACCCGAAAGGGTATACATAGAGGGATAATAAAAATAAAAAAAAAAAAATATAATAGAAATATAATAGAAATAAAAATAAAACGAAAATCCGGTAAAATAAATTTCTTGAATTAATTATTAAAAGCATGTATTTTAATAGTGCATTTCGTGGTCTTTAAGCATCACTTTTATAATGCACTTATTTTGTTTTACTTTATTTTTTGCACATTTTTTTAATCATGAAGTTTGTACTTTATTACCACGGTGATTGATAGAAATTGTCCGAGTTTCCGAATTTTAATTTTAATTTGTCCGAGTGTGCGCCCTGGGAAGAAAATGACTAAATCCCCAGACGGACTTTACGAATAAAGTTGATAAATATAATTAGCGATGAAATATAGTGGGATGTTCTAGTTTAAAGAGATTCAAGTACCAAACCCAAGACGATAATAGCATTGGTGAATTACGTCCTGCCAAAGTTCTGAGAGCAGCTTGACCGAGCGTGACTTTCTCATAGCTTATTGGGACGTGAAACGATCTAGTGAACGCAGAGTTTTAACCTAGAAAACTGTGCACTGCCTAGCCATGTTCTAATGATGGAAAAACTCTACGAGCGGTCGTTACACCTCTCTCGCAATTCGTTAAGTCTCTATGGGGGGACGGGGGTAGCTGCAATAAAGCCAACATTAAAGTTCGTCGTCTACAGATGGTTTCACGGTTACTGATGTATTCCTGGCAAGTTTCCTTTTCAAGAGAAAACATTTCTTGATGAAAGAAATAAAGAAAAAAAGGGAGGAAAAAAAAGATCAAATGACGCGATTTCACGGAAACTGGTGAAATACACTCAGCCACGAACCAACATGGACAAAGTGTACCAATTCAATTTCATTTCATGCATTTTTCAGCTGAGCAATGATACAACGAGACTCGACAAATCGTGGTCTTTCGAGGGAAGGTGGAATTAATGTATTCTGTTGACAAATCGTACATTTTTCATTAATTAGCAACTTTTGGTCAATTTTGTTCCTTGAGTTTGAAATTTACAAATGGGATAAGTTTTCTGTCGTTGCTAAGATTTTTACAAATTAAGATTTCTGTAAGCTAAGAATTTTACAAATTAAGATTTCTGTAAGCTAAGATTTTTACAAGCTAAGCTTTCCATAAACTTTCTTTTTACTGTAAATGACAAGACTTACAATTAGCAGTCATAAGCCCGACAATTACCTCTTCCAATTGAGCCCAAGAGGATTAAAAAATGTTAATTAGTTTTTGAGTTATGAGCGAAAATGTGCACTGCTGTTGTGCAGTTGATTAAGGTCATGTCCAAGAACTCAGATGATAATGTAGAAATCTACCTTAATTTTTATTTATTCCTCAAGTTTCTTTTTAAAAATAATAAGGTACATTCATGACACACTTGAAGGTTTGCTAAGAAAGTCATTTGCTAAAATAATTCCCGAATTTCCTAAGCAATATATTTTCTAGTTTAACTATAAATAATGAAAAACTAATAATACGTCGGTAAGTTTATTTATCGACATATTAGTTTTTCACTACTTACAGAAGAAAAAATAGAAACAGAAAAAGAAGAATAAAATAAAAAAACAGGAAAATACAATTTATAAAATTTGAGAATCTTAGCAAACTAAGACTTGTTATGAATACTTGTTACGAATTTTCTTATTATTATTATTATTATTTTTAAAAAGAAGCTTGAGGGAAAAATAAAACTAGATTCCTGAATTATCATCCAAGTTCTTGGACATAAGTATTGAATTCACGTTTTTCTTTATAACTCAAAAACTAATCAAGATACTTTAAGTTTTTTTTGCATAAAAAGAAATCTCTCGCTCACGAAATAAAAAATCATACACCCAGACAATTAAAACCTAATTCCGAATGAAAAAAAGATTCCAACAAATATGAGTTCGAGGAAGCAATTGCATAGGAAATAATTGGTCCCCGGTTAATTGAAAAAAAAGAGAAGAAGAAAAAAAAAGTGAAAATGCTAGATTAGTTAATGGTCTTCGTAGAAATGGAATTTTTTGTATTTTTCAAGGAAAATTAAGGTTAAATAGGATAAAGTTGGTGGCGATAGGTTAGTAAAAACGGGGAGAAACTCTGTCGTACGTGCGTATATGTATGTAACAGGTCGACGACCCAGCAAGTAGACTCTGTTCTAGCAGAATAGCTCTTTTGCCAGTGAATGTGTGTCACGTGTGGCTCACCGCTCGAAACGTTGCACATGTGTGCATATGCACGTGTTTTTGTATACTTTACACATGGTACAGGTATAGCAGATCATCCGATGACCCGCCACCTCCGAGAACAACATTGCCGTCACGTTTCGACGTAGGCCGAGCTCAAATAAGTTCTAATTAAATCACTGCTCCATCAGGGACAAATTCGTTATCTTTTTTTGCAAAATGGACTCATTTCACCCTCAAATCATTTTTGTTTTTAAACTAATAACAAATTGCCAGATTTGTTACGAAAAAATAATAAAATTTATTAAAAATAAATAACGAAACTTGTTAAAAATAAATAACAAAATTTATTAAAAATGAACAACAAAGTTTATTAAAAATAAATAACGAAACTTATTAAAAATAAATAACGAAACTTATTAAAAATAAATAACAAAATTTATTAAAAATAAATGACAAAACTTATTAAAAATAAATAACAAAATTTATCAAAAATAAATAACAAAATAATAATTCATTCAAGAATAATTATTCGTAAAGCAAAATTCTTCATTTAAGAGTAATTATTTTTAACGCAAATATTTATTCTTCATTCAAATATTTATTTTTGATTTAAACTTGAAATTCATTGATTTAAACTTGCAATAAATCGAAAATATTCTTGAAAGAAGAATAAATTGTATGGGTACATTGCAATTTTCGTTTTAAAAATTCTTTTCAATCAGCGATTATATTAATATTGAAAATAGTATTCTTGGTTATTTTTTTATCAAAGCAGGTTATTTTTATTAAACTTGAATTTGAAAACCAGTCTGATTTCAAAATTTTAGATACAACATTTGTATCTCGTTTCGCGAAAATTTTGATTTGTCCAATTTTTAATCTATCTATATTGGCTTCAATGAAAAATGAGAACGATTTTTTGATAAAAAGAGCAGAATAAAAATTCGCATGTCGCGCAAAAATCACAAAATACGACAAGCGTAAAATTGCCTTTGACATTTAAAAAAATATTCTTAACTTAAAAAAATTGAAAGAAACTCACGAATTTGAAGTCTACGCTTTTTATCAACGATTTCAATTAAAAATATGTTTCTGTTCATTTTTTTTTCAATCCTATCTTAAAAGGTCTTTTCGAAACGTATTTTATTTAACAAATATAAAAACTATTTTATGCAAAGATGTTTATAATATTCCGCGCAATTACAGATTAATTTTGTTGAATTGTTAATAAAACGTCAACTTCAACCACACAAAAACTCTTCGATATGAAAATTAGCTAATTTAAAAATTGCCTAATTAAAAAAAAGTTGTTCGATCCAAACGTTATCTAATTTGAAAAAAATTCTTCGCTTTGAAAATTCTTCTATTTGTAAATTCTTCTACTTAAAAATTCTTCTATTTAAAAATTCTTCTATTTAAAAATTCTTCTATTTAAAAATAGTCTAATTCGAATCAAATTCTTCTATTTAAAAATAGTCTAATTCGAATCAAATTCTTCTATTTAAAAATTGTCTAATTCGAATCAAATTGTTCGATTTAAAAATGGAAAACTTTGAGCAAAAATACTTTACTTTGAAAAAATTGCCATTAATTATTAACTTTGTTAATTGTCGAAAAACAACTATTATCAAATATGAAAAAAGAAGCGATAAACAACTAAGCGGTGAGTTGTTTCCGGTTCTATAAATTTTTAAAGATAATTTGCCAAGCCAACTTGTAGAGTTTGTCGAACTTGACATAAAAATTAAAAGAAAAGTAGTTAAAGTTTGAGCGCGTGCTCAAAGTGAGCGTTAAAAAAGTTACAACACCAACAACTGCTTCAGTCCAGTTAAGAAAATGTAGGGAATATTGATGAAGAAAAAGCGTTTAAGTGCACAGGATAGAAGTAGGTTTTTTTTTCTTTTTTTGTGCGTCAAAATAATATTAGATCTGGAATCAATTTCAGCATGATGACTAGTCTAGATCAACTTCATTTCGCAGTCGAACGTTAATTCAAACTTTCCGATTATCAAAGGCCTGAGTGCCAATTACGATAAGCTTAATTATCCAGAACGCTTTGATTATTAAGCCACGTTAATCGACACACATACATACACACACACACGCGACTAGAGATAAATTGTACAATTTTTAAATTACCCATTACATTAAAATCAATTTAAAACCTGGATGTGAATGAAAAATCAATTTCAAACCTCGATATTAATAAAAAATTGAGACCGCAATATCAATTGAAGCAGTTTTGTGTCTTTCTTTTTATAATTCTGAAGGGTAATTCAATTTATGAACATATGAATAAATTAATAAAATAATGAATAGTTAATAAAATTTAGAAAATTAGTAAACAAAAATTGGGATTTTGAAACGGTTTGAAAATTAAAAATTTGAAATAAAGTTTAAAAGTTAGAAATAATTTAAATTAAAATAAATTAAATTTGTTTACTTATGTATATAATTATATGTTGATGAGCATTATAATAATAGTATATTTCACCCTTTTGACCCAGAAGCGGACTGTATATAATTATATGTACTTTACTCAATTTCTGGAACCAACTTTTTTTTATTTCCGTTTCAATTTTTCAAGAATTAATATTTATGATAGAAAAATGCGCTGTTTGTTTTTAAACAATAATAATATGAATAATAATATTATTAAAAAATATATTATATTTTTAATATATTATTAAAAAAAAAGTTTGACGTAAAAAATTCTGGGAAAATATAAATGAATAATAACTTTATAAAACAATAATAATATTTGTAGTAAAGTAATAATAACGAAGATAATATTAGTTATACGTTAATTAATGCAAAACATTACACTGTAATGATTCCAGTGTATCGAAGAAGAAAAAATCAGTAAACTTGGTAATGAAGTTCTTTGAGTTCTTTAAACTTTTCCGTCACTTTTTCTATGAAATGCGGAAATATGTTTCAATATTTAAAGTTGCTCAGAGTTATTACAAAATTTTATGATAACTTGAAAATTTATAGCTACTTGAAGTTTATTGAATACTTATGAATATTAGGTAAATACTGTCTTGGAACATAAGTATTGGATGAAATAAAATTTTATTCAATTTTCTTAAATGAAAAAAGGACCTATCCTCTACTAAAGAAAATTGACTTTTGCATTTCTCTGTTCATTTTCTTATGAAAAAGCTACACTGAATAAATTTTAGAAACGTAATTGCAAAATTGCAGATTTTTTTAAAGAGACACCAAGTAAACAAAATGACAATAAAGTAATAAATTAGTGGAAAATCGGCTATAATGAAAATGCTTCTAGAACGCATTTTTTCCAAACCACGAAAAAACAAATAATTAAAAAAAATAATAAAAAATAATAATAACTATGACGATAATTAATAATAACAATATTCTTATTTATTTATTTTATATTGATTTCATATTGATGATGATAATAATAAAAGAATGATAATATTAATAACAGTAATATTTTATATTGATTTTATATTGATGGTGATAATAATAAAAGAATGATAATATTAATAACAGTAATATTTTTTTGCATTGTGTGTAATAAATGCAAAAGAAAATAAAGTTGAGATAAAAAATAATCTTGAGAATTTTGGGATGATTGTGGGCGAATTGAGAATGTTCTGACAGAACTTTTTTAATCTAAAAAGCGTTGGCGAGAAAAGTGATAGGTCATGGACACATTAAAAGAAGTTTTAATTAATTCACATAATTCACGTAAGTTGAATGTAAATTACTGCTTATTTTATTCTAGACAGTAATTTAAATCGCTTGTACATGAGATTTTTACGTTTTTATAAATCACTCGTGACGATACTTAATATTATTCATCACTTGAAAAAGATTATGATTGGATTATCTTTTTATGCTTTTAATCAATTTATTTTATTCGCATAAGTTCACGCCCAGCAATCTTTTACTCTACAAAATCCATTTTACATTTCATAACATTATTATTTTTCATTATTATATTCATTAGCATTCATTTTTCGTCATTATACATATATTTATTAGCATTAATGCTTCGTCATTAAATTTATTATCATCCATTTTTCAGCATTTATTAGCATTAATTTTAATTTTCAAAACGTTATTAATCAATCATTCAAAAGTTGGAATTGTAAGTAATAGAATAAAATTTTTATTCTAAATTTTTATTCTCATGAAAGAAACTTTCATAAATCAATTTTCTTCTTTAATGCAGTATTAAAAAGCTATTAAGCTTCTGAATATATAGTTTCTTAAATGTCTTGACTTATTCACGGGGTCAATTCAAATGTCTTAGTCACTTTATCCGTATGCCCTTTGGCATCAATTAGTTTAAACTGATCTCGACCCGTAAGATCGATTATATTTTAAATCAAATTCGTACGACTGTGACATTGATTTAAAATTAATTCATGCCTTTTTAAGCTTAACTTTTATATTCTAAATTTAAACTCGCGATTCTCATAAGAATCGTACAACAAACGTACAACAAGTTGAAATTATTCTTTCAATTTGTTGTACGTTAAATTCAAAGTAAAGATAAATACTTGACAAAATACAGATCGTTATTAGTATAATTCATTTACTCGTCACGAATTTTAACTCAACATTGTTAAATGCTCTAATTCAAGATAAACTATTTTTCTTCAATGCACATTCAATCAATTATACACAGAAAAAAATAAGTGTTCGATTTGATGCAAATAGTTTTAGAAAAGTACTTGCATTCGTGTTAAAACCAGAAATGAACTGAAAATCAATATCGAGTAGTTTTGACCTTTATTGGGTTAAAACAACACCATAAGGATACAAATTGGTGCAGCTTATTTTGACACGAATATTAGGGTTAAAACTACACTTATTTTTTTCTGTGTAATTGTGTTCAACTTTAATTCAATAATTTTCATTCAATTACCTATAATGCATTGAATTCAATATTAATCAAATTTTCCAGTATTCAATCACTTTTAATTCATTATTAAACTTCAATTCAGTATTTAATTGGTTTAAATTCTTATATTAAATTTTATTTCAGTATTTAATTGGTTTAAATTCCTACATCAAACTTTATTTCAGTATTTAATTGGTTTAAATTCCTGTATATTAAACTTTATTTCAGTATCAATTGATTTGAATCCAATATTAAACTTTATTTCAGTATTAAATTGATTTGAATCCAATATTAAACTTAATGTCAATATTAATTTGAATTCAATATTAAACTTAATGTCAATATTAATTTGAATTCAATATTAAACTTCCATTCAGTATTAAATGAAATGTAATTCAAAATTGTCTATATCGTGGAAATTGCAATTGACTTTTTATGCACGACACGTGAAAGGCTCAGGTTCAAAATTTGATGCAAGTTTATAATTCAAGGAAGACAATACACAATCTGTCAGTTAATCGGAAAATCGACAATTCTACAACCCATCGCTTGATATGTCGACAGAGAATAGAATGGAAAGACAGACGTTTGTCTCTGCCAAATACCAGTCATACGTGATAGGATTCTAAAAGATAGGATTGTTATGTACCACAAGAGGATACTAATCGTATTTGTTACTAACTACAGCAACTCAACAATGCGCGACAATTCACAATCAATCACTGACAATGTTTTCATTTTTTTCTCATCCTAAATTGTTAAAAAAAACCTACTAATATTTCACCCATCACACAACCCGACATAAAAAACAGAAAAAAACGCCAAAAAAAACTTTTTTAATCACATTTTCACAAAACGAGATACTTCGATTTTTTAACGCTTCAATTTTTTAACAAATCACAGCAGTTTTTTTTAAATTCGCTTTTGTGTTTTCTTTGTTTCTTGTTTCAATTCTCTTTTGTTTTTTGTTTCAATTCGCTTTTGATTTTTGTGTTTGTTTCGACTCGCTTTTGTTTCAATTCTCTTTTATTGGTTGTGTTTGTTTCAATTCTCTTTTATTGGTTGTGTTTGTTTCAATTCGCCTTTGCTTTTTTTCTTTGTTTTAATTTCTTTTAACTAATATTTTTGTTCTAGAGTGGTACAATTGTTTTTGAAGAACGAGAGTAGAGGGTGAAAAATTTAAATTGACACTTTCGTAATTTCGTAAATTGAGAAATTTTATTGCACTGATGAATTAGAAAAAGGACCTTTGTTCGTAGCGATGATTTTATTGGACGAAAATTGTTTTTGATCCGTTCTAGTGAACTCTAGGGGAGATTAAAGAAAAATACGAGGAAGCAGGTGATAAGTTTCTCAGACGTGCGACAAGTTATCTTTTCTATCGTGGGAGTCAGGACACATGCTTGTCTTTTGCGGTGAAATCATCCTTAATCGCTTGCAGAACGAATCGAGCAATAAACAAAAAAATACTACAATACGTCCACTCGGTGCCAAAAAAATCCCCACAAAAATACGATCATTCCTGGAAATCCCTCTATCCATTCTTTCCTTCATTTCTTTTTACTTTCCCCTAAAGATCTCAAATTTCAACAAAAGGTTGTCTAAATGTTAAACAAATAAATATAAAATAAATATAAAATAAATATAAAATAATGAAATACAAATAAATATAAAATAAATATAAAATAAATATAAAATAATGAAATAATGATAAATATAAAATAAATATAAAATAATAAAATAATAATAAATAATACATACATTATAATTGTAAAATACTTGTTTGATTTTTTAAAATGATGCGAGTTTTCAATTAATTTTCAGCTGTAATTTGTATTGGGCAGATTTTAATTAAGTTTAACGGGTGAAATAATGTTTGAGGCTGGTAAATAGAGAGACACGCATAAAATTTGAAACCCCGCTCAGAATTCATGTAATCTAAATTCGACTGGTTATAAATTTTTATTACCGTAGTAAGTTTATCTGGAAAATGTTTGTTTAGGGTCGAAATTACTGAAACGCTGACGTAACTGAAGGGAAATTGCCATAACAGAATACTAGATTTGAATACGGATTTATGATATGTGGCTTCTGTGTGGAGCTTCCTAATCGGCCATTGCCGTTACAGAGCTCGCTTTCAGCCAACGAGAAAGCAAGCAAATTGACTGTAAATATCGCGCCTCCCAAGAACAAATGGATTTTCAGAATGAGATTTTGACACTTTTGGATTTTTCATCCGTGAAATAAAAATGCCTTATCTTCCATCAAACAGGCAAAACTATCTCAACAAGACTTCCAATAAAGTTCAGAAGCATTGTAATAATAATTATTTCTTCATATATAAAGGAGCGCAAAATAATGCATTAAAAATAGTACAAAAAAATGTACACATAGAGTGCACAAATTTTTTTTGTGTGCAAAGACAAAAAAATTATTTATAGGTAGACGAGTGAAAAAAAAATACTTGTAAATAAACGAGCGCACAAATATTATTTATTTGTACGCAAACGAGCGCATAAAAAATAATTTAATTGTACGGAAATGAGTGCAAAAAAAAATAATTTACTTGTATGGAAACGAGTGCAAAAAAAAAAATTTACTTGTATGGAAACGAGTGCAAAAAAAATAATTTACTTGTATGGGAACGAGTGCAAAAAAATTATTTACTTGTACGGAAACGAGCGTACAAAAATAATTTACTTATACGCAAACGAGCGCAAAAAAATGTACTTTTATCTAAACGAGCGCAAGAAAGAATTATATTTCTTTAATTATACATAAACAGACGCAAGGCGACAATAGGAATTAAAAAATAACGAAGGAACAAATTTTCGAAATCAAAGAAAAATCGTTCCGGTTTTCTAATAAACTATTTTTCTACGTTCAAATATAATAAAAAGTTCGAGAGATACATTTTTGAAGCAAAAGATTGAAAAACAAATTACTAAATCAATTTTAGTGATAATTTCAGAAAAAACGAAAAGTAACTCCTCAAGTCTTATTGAAAATTATTTTTTTACACTTTTATCATATTATGCGAATTTCACGCATCTTTGAGTGGAAAATTAAATGCTGATGCGTCTACTTAAGTATACACTATACGAGACTCTTACTCGATAATGATTTGCACTAATTAAGAACCTTGATAAAATAAGGTTGTTTAAATAAAATTCGTATCGATAACAAGTTATATTCAAAAAAGGAGGAAAAGAATAGAGAATATAGATGAGAAATATAGATGAGAATATAGATGTAGAAATTATGTCATAAAATACTAATTCTTATGGAATTTAAAATTTTTAGTGTAGTTATAATTTATCCTTTAAAAAAAGCAGCAACATTATTACTTTGAGAAAAATATTGCGCTAAAGTGTTTGAATATATAAGCATATAAACTTTGTTCGGAGTCTATTTCTTATCAACTTTTTGCATTACAAAACATGAATGAAGTTTTGAAAAGACAAACAACTTACCAAGTGGTCTAATTTTTTTTTTAATAAAAATTGATAATCCGGACTGTACTCACCTGCAACAAAGAAAAAACATTTTGATAAAATTATGTTCTAAATTGCTTTATCTTTCCTACTGTCGTTTATTAAAAAATTTGAAATTAACTAATAAATTAACAATATAGCTTTATCTTTCCTACTGCCATTTATTAACAAATTTGAAATGAACTAAAATTGAATTGCAACATCGAATAATAAAGGACTATAGAAAAAACAAAGAATAAATAAATCCTCCTCAGCCATAGGAAACGTTTTAATAAATAAATGTAATCTTTAATTAACAGTAAACCTATTTTTATGAATGCAAGATGAGTATTATTTTCGAATAAAGCGTCTATAAAAATCCTTTGTTGGAGATTACATAAAGCTATAAAAATAACCAGGAAAAAGAGAAGATTTTTTTTCTCCTTTTTTTGCTAAAGCGAGAATTTTATGGAAGCAGGCATAGAGAAAGAGAGAACGTACATATAATATTGATGAGTACCCGCACTTTATATTGAATTATCGAGAGTATAGATCTTAATATATTCGTCTGTCTTTCATGAAGATCATCTCGTTAGAAATGATTAACGAGCCCTACGAGTTATTCGCGACTCGCAAGTTAAAACACTCTCCACGTTCTAAGCTCTTTCTCCTCGTCGTCGTTCGGAACATTATCCCTTTTTCCGTCTGAAATTCCGCTCGATTAAATCAACCGAGCTACATATCTGACTAAGCATTATTTCAAACGTAAATACCAAGTCGCAATGTACACTCCATACTGCTTTCAAGACTGCCTTATAGTGATATCTCACAATAATGGAGAGCTCCAGGCAAAGAGGCTATTGTCTCCTCTTCTTATGGGTCGAGGCAATCGCGAATTCGCAAAACAATTGCTCTTCCCTTACGGCTTATTTCATAAAGAATAACCAACGACTTCCTCTCACAATGCTTTTTTCAAATATCAAAATTCTCCATTTCTCCAATTTTCGTATGTGTGACTCACTGCTTACAATCATTTTTTAAGCAAACATTTTTTAAAAAAACATTTTTTTAAATCAACACTTTTTTAAACCAACATTTTTTAACAAATATTTATTTAAATGAATATTTATTTAAAAAAACATTTTTTCAAACAAACGTAGATTTAAACAAATATTGATTTAAACGAACATTTATTTAAACATTGTTTTAAACAAACATAGATTTAATCAAACATTCAGTTCAACAAATATCTATTTAAAGGAACATTTGTTTAAACATTGATTTAAACAATCATTCATTTAAACAAATATTTATTTAAACAAACATGTTCTTAAACAATCGTTGATTTAAACAAACATGTTCTTAAACAATCGTTGATTTAAACAAATATTTATATAAAGAAACATTGATTTAAACAAACATTGATAATAATAATAATTAATAACAAACATGTTATTAAACAAACATTTTTTAAACGAACATTTATTTAAACAAACATTTATTCAAACAAACATTTTTTAAATCGAACTTTTATTTAAACAAACATGTCATTAAACAAATATTTTTTTGATCGAAAATTTATTTAAACAATCATTGATTTAAACAAATATTTATTTAAAGAAACATTCTTTTAAACGAACATCTATTTAAACAAACATTGATTTAAACAAACATCTATTTAAACAAACATTGATTTAAACAAACATTCTTTTGAACAAACATTGATTTAAACAAACATGTTATTAAATAAACATTTTTTAAACGAACATTTATTTAAACAAACATGTTATTAAACAAACATTTTTTAAATCGAACTTTTATTTAAACAAACATGTTATTAAACAAACATTTTTTTAATCAAAAATTTATTTAAACAACCATTGATTTAAACATTTATTTAAACAAAAATTGATTTAAAAAAGCATTTATTTAAACAAACATTTATTTAAACAAAATTTGATTCAAACAAGCATTGCTTTAAACAAAAATTGATTTAAAAAAGCATTTTGTTTAACAAACCATTTTTTATAAACGAAGATTTATTTAAACAAACATTTTTTTTAACAAACATCATTGATTTAAACAAACATCTTTTAACCGAATATTGTTTTAAACAAACATCTTTTAACCGAATATTGATTTAAACAAACATCTTTTAACCGAATATTGTTTTAAACAAACATCTTTTAATCGAAAATTGTTTTAAACAAAGATTTATTTAAACAATGAAAATCGTTTCTTCGAACAAAGAAAAATGCGTTCAGCGAAGAAACGATTTTTTTAAAAAAAAAAAATATGTACTAACAATGAGATGTAAAAGTAACGAAGCTTGGAATAAGAATCTCTTTAATTTTAAGCATCAGATTTGTAATCATCAGTCCTGGAGAGCCGAAAGGGGTTAAATCAAAGGAACGCGATTTTCTTTGATCATATGACAGCTCGGAGAAAAAGTTTCTCGATTCGAAGAATTTTTCTTTAACGTGAGCTCGACTTTTTTTTACAAGTTTAAGATTTCAGCTTTTTATTTTCTGTATTTCATTGCAATTAGTCTTGTCTGGAGTAATCATTTGTTTGATTATTCAACACCCGTGGCAGTCTTCAATGACAATTAGAAGTAACGCCTAGTCACTCTACGTGCTTGAGAACATGACCCCTTTCCGTTCTAATTTCTTTCACTCCTACGCGAGTTTAAATCCTAACCTTTGGGGATTACAAAAAAAAATTGCCGTTTCTGATATATGTGTCAATGCCTCAGTGCTTCGAATTTTAGCAGTACGAATTTTAAAGCACTATTATGTTTTAGTGATTTAAAAAAGCACAAAAGTGCTTAAAACAGAATAGCGTAAAATACACCTGCAGGTGTAAACTCACTCTCAATTTAAATCAAAATATTTTATGGTACATTGAATATAAATTCAACTTAGGTTACTTTTAAGATCCACATCTTTTTGCAGCGAAAATAAAAGAAAATGAAAAACAAATACAGGCGTTATTTACTTAATTTTCGCCCAACGAAAAATCGAATCAATAAATTGTGTTTGAAAAATTGTCAAAGCGACAATGTTTTACAGATTTACAGACACTGGCGACATTTCTTGTTTTCATTCTGTAAATATCAGAGAGAAAAAAAGCCCAGTTCTGTCTATATTTCACTCTCTGTAAATTTCAACAAAACTTTATCGTTGATGAAATATTATTATTTTAACAATACTATCATAATCTTTCACTGTGAGATAAAGTTGGCTAAAAATTAAAAAAAAGCTCGAGCTTTCGTGCAGGAGCGTTTAATTTGAGTTTTTAAAAAAAAGTAAATCACCGTTAAAAAATAGCTAGTAAATTTTTATCGCGACTGACAAGCCACGGGTTTTAATTTAGTTCGAGTTGGCGTAGTTTTACGAACTCGGGGAGTTATTTGAGTCTCCTTTTTTTTCATTTTTTTTTTATTTTTCGTTTCACTTATTACCAGTGCACCTGTGTACCGCCGACGAAAGTCATCTACTCATATTATTTAAACAAAGGCAGTAAATCAGCATTAAAACTCCGAAGCAGCGACGCAGGTGCATGACTAATAATTTCGTAGTCTGACTATTACGTATCGGCGAAACGATATCATCAGTAAAATAATATCGCTTGGCAGACCAAATCCGGAATTTATGGGATCGCTACTGTTGAAAAGGCTAGACGCTACGTTCGAGTATATTGGCTCGTGATTATGTCAAATGTTCATGCCAAATTACTAAATGCTGCTACGGCAATTATTCCCATAGATATAGTTCACAAACTTTATGGACACTAAGCTCGTAGCCATTAAAATTTAAGACCGCACAGTCACTTTCAGAAATTATTTGTCTCTTGTACAATTATTTTTCTACTTCAGACGCTGTTGTATTCAACTTCTAGATAAAATTCTTCTAGATAAATTATCAGTTTTCTAGCAAAAATGGCAAAATTATTACTAACATTATCATTCTTTTTTTCTTTTTTTCTTCTCTTTTTATTACTAATTTCTATGGTTTTCAAGATTTATGTCTGCAGACATTTTTTAAACAATGTATTTTAAACAGTATTTTTAATATTTTTTACAAATAGTATTTTAAACAGTATTTTCGACATTATTTTTTACAAATAGTATTTTAAACAGTATTTTCAACATTATTTTTTACAAATAGTATTTTAAACAGTATTTTCAACATTATTTTTTACAAATAGTATTTTAAACAGTATTTTTAATATTGCTTTTTTACAAATAGTATTTCAATAATTATTTTTAAAAGTAGAATTTCATAAATAAACAAATATTAATGGTTTGTATCATTAAACTTATTAAAGCCAAAATTACTGAAAGTTACATAAAAAATCATTTTTATGAATCATTTTTATATATGAAAAAAATATTAATACTTTTTTTCATTAAACCAAGCCAGAGTTAATATGTATCTAAAGAATCATTCTAGGAATCATTTTTATGAATCACTTTTATATATGAAAAAAATATTAATACTTTTTACATTCTCATCAAAAATGAGAGTGTATTTTTTTATTAAACTTTAAAGCCAAAGTTACTATCCAAAGGATCATTTCTATATGAAAAAAAATTAATAACAATTTTTTTCATTGAAATCCAAAAGCCGAAGTTACTCTCATAGTTAGAAGTTACTCACCAAGACAGTTTTTCAAAGAATGACTTTTATAAATAAAAAAAATATATTTTACAAATAAAAGTAATAAATTCTTTTATATATATATTTTATATATTTATATTTATTTTTAATATATTTTACAAATAAAATTAATAAATATTTTGCGAATAAAATTAATAAATACTTTGCAAATAAAATTAATAAATACTTTGCAAATAAAATTAATAAATACTTTGCAAATAAAATTAATAAATAACTTACAAATAGAAATGACTAAATATTTTGTTTAAAAAAGCAATTGTAAAAAGTAAAATAAATACTGAAAATAAATAGTAAAAGTAAAAAATCCAAAAAATTTACTTAAGAATTTATTAAAACTATTTCATAAAAAAGTTTCAATATTTGTTAAAGATGCTATTTGTTGAAGGAAATAAAAAACATCTCATAATCGTGGACATAAAAATAGTGCCTTTTTGCAGAAGTTTAGAGAAAAAATAGACGTCAATCAGTGATTTTAATTTTGTTAAGATAACGAACGACCTGTGATACAAGACTAGGTATTTATTTTAGGGACAAGTTAATCTTTTAAGCGTTCAAATTATACACGTTTATTGCAGCATGTTCATGTTATTGACGCAAATAAACTCACAACCTGACAGTGTTGGAATGGACACTACTCGCAATATTTTGGGAATGATAGAAAACACATGTTTTCTAAGAAGTCAACTATTTATAAAAGTACATGCTACTTGAACATTACAAAAAGTAGCAAAATTCTCGAAAAATTACAGAACTCTTCAAGTGCATGAAAACAGGAAACGAGGGCATAATAAAAATGATAAAAATACTATAAAACTGATAAGAATCTGAGAAAAAGGAAAGGAGTTCATTTTTTTAAAGATATAAAATTATAAAGAGAGGAAGAAAAGGGGAAAGGAAGAAAAAAAGAAAAAAAGAAAAAAAGAAAAGAAGAAAGCTAAAAAGAGAAATAGAAGAAAAAATCATTTCAATCGCACGAATTCATGATGAATTGAAAATTGAGACGAATTGGAAATTGTACTGAATTAAAAAATCGTGATGAATTAAAAATTGTGTATAATTGAAAATTATGCTGAATTAAAAAATCGTGATGTATTGGAAATTGTGATGAATTGAACATTGTGATTAATTGAAAATTGTGATTAATTGAAAATTATGCTCAATTGAAAATTGAGACGAATTGAAAATTGTACTGAATTAAAAAATCGTGCTAAATTGTATATTGTGATGAATTAAAAATTGTGATGAATAGGAAATTGTACTGAATTGAAAATCGTGCATAAATGAAAATTAGGCTGAATTGAAAACAAAAGATGAATTAAATATTATAGATGAATTGAAAATTATGCTAAATTGAAAATAGTGCACAATTGAAAATTGTAATGTATCGAAAATTGTACTCAATTTGAAATCGTATTGAATTGAAAATAATACTAAATTAAAAATCGCCTAAATGAAAACTGATCCTAAATAAAAAATTGCGCCAAATACAAAAACACCTGACTACTGTCAAATTAAAAACAAAACAAGAATTGAATTGGAAAATAACGAAATGGTAGAAACACGGTAAAAGAGAAAATAAGTAATTTTTCGTGAGATGAGAGTAGAATAAAATTATTGTACTATGAATGAAAATAAGTCTTCCTTTGTTAATTACCTTGTCACTGATGCAACGATAAATAAACCTTAAAAAGAAGAATGGGCGAAATTTGCATAGAAATGGGTTCAATTAAAATTGATTAAGAACCGCGGTGATAAACTGAAGAACGTGTGTCCACAATTCTTTCAGTGAAAAGGATTCTCGGTAGCAATTTTTTTCCAGCTTGTCAGAGATTCGTTACCGCAAATCTTGATTCTTTTTGCGATTTACGAGACTTAATGCGAATTACGCTTAGAAGAAGGGGTACGTAGCTTCAAATGCGTTTCTGGCAGCGGTTGGAAATTATATGCTTAGCAACAGGTGCTGTGCAAGTAGTTCAGTAAATTACTAGAAAAATAAGTTTATAGCCAATCACAACTTCCGTAGTTAAATTGAGTCCCAGCCCTAATTGCTACATAAATCAGCCTCCATGCTTTTATTTGCTATGATAAAAACTCTTTAATTAACGAACCGACATTTCTCGCGAAAAAATCCACCTATACATTTCTGGTAACCATTTTTTCATCATTCTCAACATTTTCATCATTCTCAACATTTTCATCATTCTCAACATTTTCATCATTGTTAACACTTTCACCATTGTTAACATTTTCATCACTATTAACATTTTCCTATATTTTTAACATTCTTAACATTGTTGTTGCAATCTTTGGTGTTTTAACCATTATCTTTTAAAAGTTTTAATGTTAATGGAAATTTCAAATATTTTCGTAAATACGTTTGAGGTTTTAACATTGATCAATTTTTATCGTTGTTAATATCCTTAAAATTTCTAAGAAAAAAAAATTGTTGTACAGTAGAACCTTCATAATATGATACTCTTTTTTCTTTATTAAATTTCGCAAAAGAAATATCTTCAACTTTTTATACCGCTAGTGCTAAAAACATAGATATTCTTACTTTTAAATTTAGAACACTAGGGTACGTAAAAAGTACCTTTATCACACTAGGGAGCGTCAAACGTACTTTTAGAACACTAGTGTGCATAAAAAGTACTTTCAGCGCACTAGGGTACGTAACAAGTACTTTTAGAACACCAGTGTGTGTAAAAAGTACTTTTAACGCACTAGGGTACATAAAAAGTACTTTCAGAACACTAGTGTGCGCAAAAAGTACTTTTGGCCCACTAGGGTGCATAAAAAGTACTTTTAGCACACCCTAGTGTTCTAAAAATGTACAATGATAATCTTTTTTAATCCAAAAATGAAAGTTTGATTATAGAGGTTCAAGTGCATTTTGTTAGAATGTGGCAGGCTAATTTATTATTTGAAAAATAGGAGTTGTAAAGTGAGTTTTTGAAATATTCAGCTTTAGAATGGATCGACTGTTGGAGCTCTTTATCTGCCAATCTTCCTGGAACTCAGTTATGATTTAGGATTATCAGGAAGAGTTTACACTTTATGGAGTGTGAAACAAGCACACACTCATCTTTTTATGTGGATGTTAAAAATTTTAATTGAAGTGCAAGCTGCGTGTTGCCATTTCAAACAAGCAGGAGATCATACAAAATCCTAATTAAAGCATATCCATAATTAATATTATCATCTGCTATACAATGTGAGCAAGAGCCATCAACAGTTTTTCACAAAAAACCTGAGATTAGAAAGAAGAAAAATGGAATAGTTAATACTAGCGGTTTCCTATTGTAGCGGATTTTTCGTTATTTTAGTTATTTTCGTTTTTATTTAACGTATACAGCAACATATTTTTATCTTCAACGTATCTTTATCCGTAAAATTACTTCAACACAAAATCCTCATTTTATTGCCCCGACAAATTTCTCAACACTGATTCTCTACAATAAAGAGTATTCAAAACTGTGATGGAAACACCAAGTTGCGACATTTTCATAAAACTCCGCCCACTGAACGCACAGCAAAGAAAATTAATTAACCAAGCATTGCAAATAATATAAAGGCAATTGAAAAGAATTAAACGTGGCGCGAATGCGTTAATATCATTTGCAAGCGGCTGTTAAAGTTCAGGATTAGAAAAGGTGAAAGCTGAGAGAAAATGCTAAACAAATAAAAGACCAGCTTTTTATCACCAATTTCATTGGATGTTTTTACAAGATGATAAATTCAATCGTAAAGTTTGTCATAAAAGTGAATGCTTGAGCTTGTCTTAAGCAACGTCTCCTTTGTAAAAGGCAAATAAAATCATTTCATTTCGAAATAAGAAGCAAATTGAAATTTCAGGGGGTAAAACGCTCCCGAATGTACAATCTCTCTCCTTTTTTTGCGCTTTTATTAAACTTCACCAAAGTAATCTTAAATCTAAATAAAAATTTTCATAAATATTCATGATCCCAATTAAAGCAAGACGTAAAATTTTTTTTATTCTTTTTTTACGAGACCGACCCTTACAACAAAACCTGTTGATGGATTCCGTCTTGAATCCCGGAAATGGGTGCATCCACTCAATTTTCAAGCCACGTAGAGCGCACTTATGCTCGGGCAATGTACTCTAGCGTGAGGTCTCACGTACGTGTCACGTATCAGTGATGTTAGTTCGTTTCTCAAGGCGCGTCCACAAATACAAAAATATGACACTTTTAATCAATCAAAAATAACAAAATAAAATAAAATCACCATCAGGCAAAAATAACTACATTTTTAATTTCTAGAATCTTTTCTAAATGTTCAAGCCACTGTTTCTATTTTTATAAATTTTTTTATTTAACTTTTTGCTTAAAGCATCTCGGCTGTGGAACTAATCAAAATAATTAACAATGTTTAGTATAATCAACAAAACATTCGAGAAGAAATTTAGGGCATTTAAAATTAAATTTAATAAACAAAACTCGGGACAACATTTTCTAAACAAGAATTGAAGTTAAATTTAATAAACAAAAAGGTGGCATTAAAATCAATAAGAATCGAGATTAAATTTAATAAACAAAATACCGATATGATGAAATTTAATAAACAAAAAAATCGAATTGCATTTTAATAAACAAAAGAGCAGAGGTTAAATTTAATAAACAAAAGAGCAGATATTAAATTTAATAAACAAAAGAGTAGAGATTAAATTTAATAAACAAAAGAGCCGAGATTACATTTAACAAACAAAAATCGGGATGAAATTTTATAAACAAGAATTGAAATTAAATTTAATGGACAAAAAGGCGACATTTAATTAAATAAAAAAGAATGCAGATTAACGAGGAGATTACATTTAATAAACAAAAGAACCGAAATCAAATTTAATAAAGAAAATAACCGAGATTAAATGTGATAAACAAATTTTGGGATGAATTTAATAAACAGAAGATTGAAATTTAATTTTAAAAAACAAAAATCGGGATAAACTTAAATAAAATACACTCTCATTATTAATGAGAATGTAAAAAGAACCGAGATAAAAAAGAAAATAAGCGAAATATTTAATGGACAAAAGAATCGAGTTGATAGTTAATGAACACAAGAATCGAGTTGATAGTTAATAAACAAAAGAATCGAGATTAAATTTATTTAAAAAAAAGCAAGATTAAATTGATTAAAAAAAGGAATCGAGATTAAATTTAATAAATAAAAGTCAGGAAAAAATTTAATGGACAATAGAATCGAGTTGTTAACAAATGTAAAAGAAAATAAATAAAAAGAAAATGTGAGAACAAAAGACAATAATAAATGAAAAAGATAAAAAGAAAGTAAAAGAAAGTAAAAGAAAATAGTAAATAAAAAAGAATAAAAGAAAATAATAAATAAAAGAGAATAAAAGAAAATAGTAAATAAAAGAGAATAAAAGAAAATAGTAAATAAAAAAGAATACAAGAAAATAATAAAAAAAGAGAATAAAAGAAAATAATAAATAAAAGAGAATAAAAAAATAACAAATAAAAGAGAATAAAAGAAAATAACAAAAAAAAGATAATAAAAGAAATAAAGTTCAATGAACAAACCAATCGAGCAAACATTTAATAATAAACGGAAATATAAAAAAAAAGAAAAAAAATCGGCACGGAGAATCGAACCCGAATCTTTTATATACAAGTCCAACAGGCTGTCCACGAATCCGTCAGGTTTATTGAAACATCGAAAATAGCAAATTAACTATAAATTTAAAAGAAATATATGTTTATAAAGTTCGGAACGTTCATTTGAACGAATTGTTTTCTTTTCGTTTTAATTTTTTAAGAATATACTTCTGTAATGAAAATGGACAATTGAACAAATCTGAATTTTTAAAAATAGAAGAATAAAAATTTCGTTCATTTGAACGTTCGGAACTTTATTTGCATAGAAATATAGAAAATTGCATGAATGTGAATTAATTATTATTAATTACTTAATTTTTGTAAACCTTGTTTTAAAAATTATTTTTTTTTTAAATTTTCGTAGCAAAGGGAAAAATTATTTAATAAACTTTGATTTGAACTTTTCTATTGTGAGAAGTTAATTTTTGTGGGAGTTGTATGCAAACGAAAAGTAAAGTTTTATTGTAGACTGACACGTCGGATAGTATATGAATGTATGTATTGGGTTGCGTACGTAAATACTTATTGCGCGGGTCAGTTGCAGACTTTCACCGATTACGATCGAAATACAGTAATTGTCTGCCCTCACCACCTTTTCTTCGGCTTCAACTTGAAGTTTCCATACACATTTTTTCATATTCTTATCGATCTTGGCTAAGTATCCCTCGACCTATGCCCTGCCTTTCAATTCTATTTGAAGGAAAAGTTCAATTCGTGTCGAGAATTCAATTATGAGATTATTATAATTGAATCTAGTTAAAAGTTTAGTAATGGGCAATGTTAATAAGGTTTGATAATTAATAATGGTGATAATACGTGATAGTTAATAGTAGTAATAATATACGATAATGAATTGTAGTATTAATGTGTGTTAATTAAAAATAGTAGTAATATGTGATAATTAACGGTACTAATAATATTTGGTAATTAACAATAGTCATAAAATTCGATGTTTAGAAATAGAAATAGTTCCCGATATTTAAAAATAGCAGAAACATACGATAATTAATAATAGTAATAACGCAGGATAATTGAAAATATTAGTAACATGTGTTAATTATAAATAGTAATGGTTGTGAATTACGAATAGTAACGTATGTTAATTAGAATAGAAACAACATATTATTATTACGAGTAGAAACAAGATATTATTATTCCGAATAGAAACAAGATATTATTATTACGAACAGTAACAACATATTATTAAGAAAATAAAAAATTTGTTTGATTTAATTAGTGAATAAAGTTTAGTTTTCTTGAGTAAGGATGTTTTTATGTTATGATATATGTTGAAATTGGGAATATGTTCAATTTAAAAGCATCTTGAATTTAAAAATATCTTCAGCTTACAAGCATCTTGAATTTAAAAGTGTGCTCAATTTAAAAATATTTTCAATTTAAGAGCATTTCCAATTTAAAAATATCTTCAACTTAAAAGTATGTTAACTTTAAAAGTAGGTACTTTCAATTTAAAGGTCTCTTCAATTTAAAAGTCTTTTCAATTTAAAGGTATTTTAAATTTGAAACTTTCTGTAATTTCAAAATATTTTAAATTTAAAAGCATCTTGAATTTAAAAGTATCTTTAACTTAAAATCATATTAAATTTAAAAGTACTTTCACTTTAAAGGTAATATCAATTAAAGGTAATATCAATTAAAGGTAATATCAATTAAAGGTAATATCAATTAAAGGTATCATTAATTTAAATAGTACTTTCAAATTAAAGGTATTTTCAATTTAAAAATACTTTCATTACAAAGGTGTTTTCAATTTAAAGGTACTTTCATTTAAAAGGTATCATTAGTTTCAAATTAGTTTCGATTCAAAAATATCTTCAATTCAAAAGTATCTACAATTTAAAAGTAGTTTCAATTCAAAAGTATCTACAGTCTAAAAATAGTTTCAATTTAAAAGTAGTTTCAATTTAAAAGCATCTTCTATTTAAAAGTAGTTTCAATTTAAAGGTAACTTCATTTTAAAAGTTTCTTCAATTTCAAAGTAGTTTCAATTTCAAAGTATCTTCAATTTAAAAGTAGTTTCAATTTAGAACTATCTTCTATTTAAAAGTTTCAATTTAAAGGTAACTTCATTTTAAAAGTTTCTTCAATTTAAAAGTATTTTCAATTTAACAGTAGTTTCAATTTAAAAGTATCTTCAATTTAAAAGTATCTTTAATTTAACAGTAGTTTCAATTTAAAGGTAACTTCATTTTAAAAGTTTCTTCAATTTCAAAGTATTTTTAATCTAAAATCATGATCAATTTGAAAGTATTTTCGATTTAAAAATTCTTTAATTTAAAAATCTTTAGGTTGATTTTTTGTAGAAAATATCTTCAATTTAGAAAACATATTCAATTTAAACATACCTTAAGCTTAAAAGTATCTTCAAATTCGTAAACAAGTTATACTTGAAAACACCTTCAAATTGAAAGTACTTTTAAATTGAAAGCATTTTCTTAATGAAAGACACTTAATGCTATTTGCGTATTCACGATTTCTTCAATTTTCAAACTGTAATGTATCTTTAATTTCTAAACATTTTTTACTTGAATACATTCTTTATTCATAAATATCTTCAATTTGAAAACGTTCTCAAACCAATTTTAATTTTCAGTGACCTTAAAAAATTACTTCTTACAAAACATACCACAATTCTTCCAGAAAACGAAATTCCATTCAAAATTAATCTCAATTTTATCTGTTTGACAACAATTATCATTTTGAAATCTCCAAGAAGATTCTACAAAAAATAAAAATAGTGAAAAAAGGAAAGATTTTAAAGAAAGAAGTGGTTGAAAAAGGTAAACAGATACGGCATTCAGGACTGAAGAAGTTTAATTTAAAAGTAAGTTTACTTGGGGGTCGAGTAGGAAATGAACTTGAGAAGCATTTATCGGAGGATGACTAGAGTGTGCGTTCGACTTTGAAAAGACGTTTTAATTAAGATGCCATTTAAGTTACGCGTACTAGTATTTAATTAAACATAAGATAAAATCCATTGGCTCTTAAATTTCGCCATTAAGCAGATAACGCTCCGTCCTTATATTAAAATACAATATTAATTTACGACCAGCATCACTTTACCAGGACTTCTTTTTCAAAACAAAAATTATTCACTACATTTCCGAGTGCATGTCACGTCCGCAGCAACTGTCACCCCAAAAAATGTGTTATTCATTTTCTTCTCTCGGAACAAAAAAAAAAGAGTAAAAAAAAATGAAAAATAAATAAAAACATTTTTGTCAGATTGACATGGTGTAGATGCTCGTGGCATGAAAATTACTCGTCACACTCTATTTTCACTCTCGATTTTATTTTATACTGCATATATTTTCCATGAAAAATGTATTTAGACAATGCAATTGTTTCGTACTTTGAAAAATTGCTCTTTGCTTTGAAAAATTGCACCATGCTTCGAAAAATTGGTTTTTGAAAAATTGTTTCAAGTAGTAACATAAACAGAGTATAATTAGGTCATGATTTTTCAATTATTAAATTAAATTATCACTTTTGCATGTAATTGCAGTTCAATAAACAACGTGGTTTTTCGAAAAACTGATGTTTAGATAAAATTAAGTGTATAAAAAAATTGATTTACAGAAAACTTAATTTAAAAAAAATGGTTTATAAAAAAATTGATTTACAGAACAATTGGTTCAATGGTACTTGGTTAATAGAACAATTGGTTTCATAGAAAAATTGGTTTTATAGAAACATTGGTTTTATAGAAACATTGGTTTTATAGAAAAGTTGGTTTTATAGAAAAATTTGTTTATAGAAAAGTTGATTCACAAGAATATTATTTTACATAAAATTATGTTTATAGAAAAGTTGATTTTACGCAAAACTTAGTTTACAAAATAGTTGTTTTACAGAAAATCGCGTTTATAGAAAAATTGATTAATATAGAAAAGTTGGTTTACAAAAATATTGTTTTACACAAAATTGTGTTTATAGAAAAGTTTATGTTACGCAAAACTTGGTTTAAAAGAAAATGATGAAATTAGCAAAAGTCAAAAATCGCACATTTTGAATACTTTCTCATTATTGATGAGAATGTAATAATTGTTTTTACAGAAAATTGTGTTTATAGAAAAATTGGTTTTATAGAAAAATTGGCATATAGAAAAGTTGGTTTGCGTACAAAAAATTAGTTTTTATAGTTTTAATTAGAAAATGGCGTTTCTAGAAAAATTGATTAATAGAAAAGTTGGTTTACAAAAAGATTGATTTACACAAAACTGTGTTTACAGAAAAATTGGTTTTACGGAAATAACTGTCCAAACAGAGAAATAATGTTGCCAGTGTGAAAAATTGCATTATACGACGAAAAACTTGATCACACGTTGAATAATAATATTGTTCAGTGACATGCAAAAGTTAGAGGCCGAGTGTATTGGAAATTTAAATTGTAAATTGAAAAGCTGACATTTTAACACTGCATTTTGTATTTTCATTGAAAATATACCAAAAAGGAAAAGTGAACATTGAAAAAGACAAATATAATCAATTTCCCGGGCGTGGAAAATGTAACGAAACAAAATAATTAAAATTGCTCCTGTCATCGTGAGAGAAAGAGTCCTTATGAAAGGAAAATTGAAGCCGAGAATTCGCGAGCTTTCGTATTGGTAAGTGCGAATTGGATGAGTGCCAAAATGTGAGTTCTATTTTTGCAAGAACGCCTGGAATAATGTAAGAAGACTAATTATTGACTCTTATCCCCGAGTTGCTGTTAAATGGAAAAGTCCATTCTTTGCAGTGGACTGGAGAAGAAATGGGAAATACGAGATTGAAAATCTTTGCAACATTTGTAATGATGAAAGCGATTGGAAGGAAATAAATGTATATTGGAAGAGGGCCAGTTTGGATCATGGAGATAAATTGCAATAGTATATGCAAGTATATAAATGGGCTATTGCAGTGCGATTGAAGCCAGATGTGGTGCAGGTATAGTCATTGACTTTTCGTTACGTGGGCATTATAAACTATTGGTACCGGGTGCACATGGTAGCTTGTTACTTCTAGAATCAAGCACAAGTAAATTTATCTCCTTCATAATCGTCTTCCCATTTTCAGAATCAATGCATAACTTTATTACTCTCTTCGTTCCTTCTTATTCTCAATTTCTAATTTACGAAGTCATCTCACTCGGGAACACGTTCTATTTATTTTTCAAATTAAAATTAGAATCAAATTCAATTTAGAATCAAATTCAATTTAGAATCAAATTAGGGCTAAAGTAGAGTCAAATTAGAGTCAAATTAGACTCAAATTAGAGTCAAATTATAATTCAACTGGAATCGCTAGAATCAAACTAAAGTCAAATTAGAATATATGAATTATCAATTTAGAATCTAGTTTGCTTTCTACAATGTAAATGAAAATAAGAAATGACATGAAAATCAACAGGGTCTGTCTTAAAGAAGCTTTCACTTAAAGTAAGACCTCGTTTTTTTCTGCAAATAAGACTTCTTTTCATCTCGAAATATAAGACCTTATTTTATCTGCAATTCTTTCATATCTCAATATAAGATCTGCTGATTTACAAATACACTTTTTTTATAGTAGTAGTTTTTTTATAGTAGTAGTTTTTTTATAGTAGTAGAATTATTCCTACCACTACTTATTTTCAGTAAAATGTTACACTACAATTATTTTTGTATTCCTGTCTATTTAAAAGGTAATCAATCTTATAGCCGGGATTGTAAAATAATTCCTACGATTGAAATTCAGTTTGTTCTCAACTATATTTCGTCGAGTTGAACTAGGTGTTTGTAAAAGCTATTAAATAAACTGGCGAGAGGTGAAATACCAGTAAAAGTCTAAAATAAAAGTCGAATCTGATAAATGCTTTGGAGATATTGCATTTTAGACGCAAATATTGCAGGTTGAAAAGTTCCCGTAGCGAGAGTTTCGTTTAATGGTGTAGTGCAATCATTCGTAAAAGCATTGCTTTGTCGAAAAAAGCCACGTTCGTAAAAATCAACGTCGTCGTTGCAAAGCCTTCATAGAAAAGGATTCGCGTTCAAACACCCTCGTAGAAAACGTTAACAGCACCTTCCATCTAAAGTCCCATTATCGTAGAAAAAGACACAACAAATGTGAACCGCTTTCTCGAAAAATACGTTGACGCTCGCTTTCTTCTATCAAAAAATAAAGAAAGAAAAAGAAAAAGAAGAAAGAAACCACACGACGAATCGCGATCAAATGTATATTCATTTCGCGATAACGACATGGCAAAGAATCCTACAGAATCACACAACTTCATCTCTTTTACTATCCTATTTATAACCAGACTAACGAAATCAATTTATCCCCTTCTTTATGGTCAAAAAACTGTCTCAAATACATTCATACTGTTTTCGTTCCTTTTAGAATTCCCTCAATCGCAGGATTCTTTAATTTAATTCAAACATTGCTTTCTTAAAAACAGGAACTTTTTCTATGAGGAAGTTTTAAACATTAGAAAATGATAAAGATAAATAATTGTAATAATGTTTCAAAATAATTGTTAAGATATTATTATTGCACTTAATAGAAAACGCTGATTGTTACTTTAAATTTTAATTCACACTTTTCGTAAACAAAAAAAAACATTGCGAACTTCAGTGTTGTTTAAATATACAGCATGTATAGTAAATTTTACTATACAGTCTTTTAAACCGTACTTTACAGTGTATTAAATTTTATTCTACAGTGCTTCAAAGTTGACTAAAACTGTACTTTGAATTTTACTTAATTGCAGTTCAAGTTTAACAGCACATTAAATTTTACTCTAAATTTGTCTAAACTCAAAAATAAATAACTAAATAATAAACTAATAATACTGCAGTACAGTTTTAGAAAGTTACAATCTGCAGGAGGTAGATAGTTACTTTTTAAAAATGTACGTCAGAATAATAAACTAATAATAATAAACTAATAATAATAAACTAATAATAATAAACTAACAATAATACTAAAACTACTAAAACTAATAATAATAAATTAATAAAAACAAAGCTACCTCTTGAGGAAGCAATAATAAATTAAAGTAAAAAAAAATAATTAAAACCTTTTTGAACCTCAAATAATACACTCTCATTATTATTTATTAATCATAAAGTTTTAAATAAGTTAAATAAGTTAAGTTAAAATCAAAATATCAAAACGATTCAAAATCCATTAAAAATTGCACAACATTTTTTCCACAAGTTTTGAATCATAAGCAGTTTAAATAAAGCACCTTGTGTGATGTATATATGCAAAAAGTTTCACGTCCCACGAAAGATAAACTGCCTGAAAAGTTACAGATATGGGTTTGAAAGTAACTTTTCCAGGCGTAACATTATTTCGCGTAAAGTTGTTTTATTCAATAAAGTGTACTTGGTATAAATCATAGTCATAAATTTCAGTTTTCTTATTTCTCAACTTAAGAAGAAGAGGGTCGAGGGACACAAAAATTTTTTTCTCATAAACGCGTAGGCGGTGGGGCAAAAAAAAACGTAAATTGAACAAGTGGAAACTTGGCAAACTTTTCTTGCAGTTGTGAAGAAAGCTTTAAGGTCAAGTACCGATTCAAAGTCGACCTGAACCTTGTCAGCCACATCAATAACTATACAGCACACTTCGCACCCGTTTCGTGACTAGAAATATTGCACAAGTCACAAGAGCGCTCCACATACGGATTTTTGAAAAAATCGACAAATACTATTTTTCCCTTTTGATATTTCGAGTGAGAATCACTATCGAGAACAAAAATGAAGTAACTTTGACGTCAAAAATTCTGGGAAAAGATTTACTATAAGTTAAATGATACTTACAATAGAATATAGATAATGTTTAAATTGAGGATACAATATTCAAATTTAACAAACTTCAATTTGTAGAAAGGGAGACAAAAAATGTAAACTTCAATTTGTAAAAAAGGAAACAAAAAATGTAAACTTCAATTTGTAAAAAAGGAAACAAAAAATGTAAACTTCAATTCGTAAAAAAGGAGAAAAAATGTACAAACTTCAATTTGCAAAAACGGAAAAAATTTCTCCGAGTTGTCAATTAATTTTTCCAGCAAAACGTCAAATAAGCGAATAATTAAAAAATAACAAAAGTTAATTTTAGAAAAGAGAACAGTCGATCGAGAAACTTGAAGAAAGCAGAAAATATTACGAATAAAAGAAAAAGGGTTGAAACGAAAAAAAAATGGGGCAAATCAATACTGTTTATGGGAGTCCGAAAACAGAATTTCTCTAACAATATATTTTCGCAAATACAATAAATTTTATACTCTTGGCAAGTTTCACGGCAAAGTGGAGTATTTTCTCTCTGAGAAAAAGACAACGTGCAATGAAAATTCATGTGGACAGAGGAGTATATATATTGTGGAAAGAAATATAGATATTGGGCAATTGTATTTTTTTTCTCCGCGTCTGACCAAAGCAAGTTTATTCTACTGCACGCAATTCTCACTCGCTTTATATGTATAGCACATCAGAGAAGTTGGCGCATATACAAAATAACGCCTTTACGATGCTGGAAATTACACTTTTCACTGTGTCTGACTTAACTCTCTTTATTCCACTTGGTTTCTTATAATATAAAATGCTGGCATTTAATGCTCCCGAGAAATTATTAAACTCTTTATTTTCACGCTTGGCTTTAAGTGGAATGCAGCCACTCGTCACTTCTAATCAAATTTACGAAATCTGCTCGTTTTTTTTTATTCTCGCTCGACCAGGAATAATAACTCTTTTTTTCCTTGTTCTAAAATATTTACATGGGTGTAATTTACAATTTTAAATTCACGTGTATATTTCGAGCTGCTAATTAGGAAAGCAGTGCTTTTAATTCTGGAAAAATATCAGCGTAGTTTTGAGCCCTCTGCACAACAGAAAGTTATAATTATCTAGATGTAAGGTTCAAGGTGAATTATTTTTCAGTCGGCATAGTCTAGTCAAAGGCGAGACGGACCCGATGGACGCGCCTAGATAGTGATTACTCAACGAGATAAAAGGCCTGTGCAAAAATGCCGGTGTGCCTCAAGTCACACACAAAGATTTTTAACGTCAGATTAGCTGTTTTGAACAATTTCTTAATTTTCATCTAGAATCGTCCGTTACTATTCAGCAACGAAATTCAACTTTCGGATATTTTATGCTCTTAAAAATAAAATTGGATAAAATGTTAATAAATATTTAATAATAAATATAAAAAGGTTAATAAAAGCTTGAGATAGAGGAGGACAGAAATCCATTTGAAGTAAACAAAAAGAAATATACTTAAAGAAAGTATGTACAAAATGTATAAAACAATGCTTCATTATGAGGAAGCAAAATGTATATAAAATACAAAATATTTAAAAAAAAGCATACAAAAAGAAATATAAACAAAATTATACTATTTTTTTGGTGAAATTTACTAATAGCTTAACTTTAGTTTCTTGATTAAGATAGCAAAGGAGTTGATTAATTCTACTATAGTTTGATTAAATTTTACTATATAGTATTTTTTTTATCTATATAGTAAAATCAGTTTCATTTATCCATTCCCAGAGTTTTTAAACAATTTAATAGTTTATAAAAAACATTAAATTGCAATTTCAAAGTGATATTAAAGATGTTAATAAAGTGTACAGATTTAATTTACATTTTAAGTTTAATTTACATTTTAAGTTTAATTTACATTTTAAGTTTAATTTACATTTTAAGTTTAATTTACATTTTAAGCTTAATTTACATTTTAAGTTTAATTTACATTTTAAGTTTAATTTACATTTTAAGTTTAATTTACATTTTAAATAAATAAAAAAAAATTGTGTAAATAAATAAAATAGAGCCAAAATAGTTTGGAAATACAAAAAAATGACAAAAACTAAAGATATTAATCTATCCACGAAAGGAATAACTATAATAAATAAAAATGCCTATAAAAATGCCTTTAGAATAACAAGCGAATAAAAAGTTGATTAATAAAGAAAGGATTAAAAGCGCAGGACAAATAAGGAGCTAAGGACAAAGTGGAAAAGTTTTCTCACATTGCAATTCAGGTTTAATTTCGCAAGTTGGGTAAAATTTATCTTTCAGTAGCTGCTTGTACGACATGCAAGCACTTGCGTAAATGAGGATTGTAGAAGCCGGAATTTCGAGAAACGGAGTGTATTCGTTGGGGCTTTATTACCTATTTGTGAACAACGTGGTTGAATCAACCATAAAACGTGACAACGCGTGTCGATGTTGCTGCCACCGTGAAATACGATTTTCTACTTCACCACCAAGACCTTTCAGCCATAAAATACGTTTAAATAAACTATAAGGCGTGTTCCCGTTATTAATGATACTTTCAACCATACTTTCCATTTAGACCACATTAAGCTCTCCAAGTGTGCCTCCAACATTTACAGTTAACACAAGAAAATTGCACCACTTGGCACCAAAAGAAAATATCAAGAAATCACAAAGTGTCATGTCTCTGCAACATTACATTAACATCACGCATTCCAGATAATTACTTTAATTAGCCTCATATATTAAACCTCTCTTTTTCTTCACTTTAGCTCCATTGTTTCATGCCTTAATGACGTACTTCGTCTGAAAGTCTTTTTTATAAACCCTTTTTTACAACAATTTAAAAAACATGGTCACGAAAACACCTACACGTTTTTTAATTTTCTTTCTTGAATTATAATTTTCTTTCTTGAATTAATTTTCTTTATTAAATTAATTTTATTTCTTGAATTAATTTTTTTTCTTGAACTAATTTTCTTTCTTGAGTTAATTTTCTTTCTTGAGTTAATTTTCTGTTTGCAATTCGAACGTTTGCAACTTGGCGGTTTTCGCAAATTTTACCACACTGTCTCACAATTTTTACCGTACAATTTTGACCAGCCTACAATTTTTATTATACAGTTTTGTTTCAGCAATTTTCTGATAGTATTTTTGTAATCGAAAAAATGATTGTTAACGAAGAAAGGCACATTTCCATGTACGAGAGTTTCGACGTGACTTAGGTGCAGGAAACTTTTTCAATCTCTATGCCCTCCTTCACACTTTCTGGCAACTTGTCCTGCGAGGGAGTAAGGAACTTGGGAAGAAAATCAAGCAGTGAGTTTCAATGCAGGTCAAGGATATCGAGAGGATCGATCGAGCGTACCTTTTGAACCTTTGTCAGTAGAATCTTGAGGCAGGTCACGTACGAGAAAAGACTCACTTGGTTTCGTGTTGTCCTCGGAGGGTATAATGGATGGGCGGTCACGGGAAGATATGGTTAGCGTGGAGATAATAGAAGGTAGGTACAATCAAAGAAAAAAAATCAAAAGGCAAAAGAGCAAAAGCAAAAACAAAAAAGGAAAAGCAACAAAAAAGCAAAATGAAAAGAAGCAAAAAGAGCAAACGCAAAAGGAAAAAAGGAAAAAGAGCAAAAACAAAAAAGGGAAAAAGGAAAAAGAGCAAAAACAAAAAAGGGGAAAAGGAAAAAGAGCAAAAAGAAAAAAGGAAAAAAAGGGAAAGGAGAATGAAAAAAAATTAATAAAGTGGATCACGAGGCTGATGCATTTTAAAATGCTTGTCTACGCGGTAAACGTCCAGGTTGGCTGATGAACGAGCGCATAGCACTACATCACAACAACCCTAATGCGAATATAATTATCATTAGAAGTAAGAGGTCACTCACCCGCCTTTTACGAGTCTCTTGCCGTGCGTCTACTTTACCCACTAGCTCATTCCAGCAAGCGAGTGCGAGTGTGCATCTAGACTGACTTGAGCCTCCAAGTGATTAATCGTTTTGCTTTACTTATAATTTTCCTCTCTCGCTCATCTTCCCAGATCGTGCTAACTTTCTTCGAGTCAATCAGCAATCTAAATCGACGATTAACGCCACCCTCCGTATAAAATGTCGGAATAATAGGCATTTTCCAATATTTTTATCTACAAGCTAAGTCATTGTTGAACAAAAAATAACCCGTGATTAATCACGATGCAGTAGAACCTCCATTATCCGCCATTTTCTCTGATACCAACTCTCTGTTATCCGCGCTGTAAATCATTTTCAATCATTTTTTTATGACGCCTGGAAAATGGCATTTTTCTTTTCGAGATATAAACTATTTTCCAAAATGCCAACTATTCTTCAAAATGCCAACTATTTTTCAAACTACCACCTATTTTCCAAACTATTTCGAAAATGCCAACTATTTTTCAAAGTGCCAACTATTTTCCAAACTATCAACTATTTCGAAAATGCTAACTATTTTTCAAAGTGCCAACTATTTTCCAAACTATCAGCTATTTCGAAAATGACAACTATTTTCGAAAATACCAACTATTTTCGAAAATGTCAATTAATTACGAAAAATACTATCTTTCCAAAAGAAATATGCATTTCGAACAAAAAATGCAAATTTTCCTAGAACTTTTTAAAACAATGAAAATAAAAAACATGGTAGTGTTGCGACTTTTTTGAAAATAATAAAAAAAAGAGATGGAATGACTCTGCTGAGTTTCAAAAAACTAGAAAATTTGAGGTTTCATTTAAGGCTAATGGAATTTAAAACCGTTTTAAAAAGGCGTTATGTCTGGCGCTAGAAGGGGTTCGAGTATGAAAGGATTTAAAAGTATTTAGTTTTTAATTAAAAGTTTTTAAAAAACGTGGTTATATAAAAGTTATTATTAAACTTTGTTACGATCTAGGTGAATCGTGTGAAAATGCAAATTTTTATTAGAGGAAATATTAAACTTAGCCAAAAATATCCGCAACATCCGAAGCTTCAATTTTCATCCAACTTCCATATTAATTTATTAAAATGTAATTTTTATTCAAGTTGCATACAAGTTATATTTTTATTCAATTTGCATAAAACTGTAAAAATTTGCTATTCAACTTACATGCAACTTTATTAGAGTTGGATTTTTATAAAAACAATAGAAAAAAAGAAAAGAGGCAAAAGAAGAGAAATAAAAAGTAAAGAAACAAAAAAGAAACAAAAAAGAAACAAAAAGGAAACAAAAAGGAAATAAAAAGGAAACAAAAAGGAAACGAAACAAAAGAAAAGAAACAAAAAAACGCACTCATTTCACTACTCAACTTTAAATCGCGATAATTCCTAAACGGCTGAAAATTTAAAAACAATGGAAAAGAACTTTCGATCCAATTTTCGATGCTTTATTTGCAATTTCAATATCTATATCCTAGCGCTAAAAACAGTACGAAAAACTGGTAATTCAACTTCATTTGTAAACGTTCCCTTACCAGAAACAAATATGGGAATAAAAAACTATATACAAAGAAATAAAGAAATATGCATAGGGAACTAAAAGTGTATATAAAGAAATCAAAACCCAGTAACGAAAAAAACGTGTAAGAAATGAAAAGAATGTGCAAGAAATGAAAAAATGGGTAAGAAATGAAAAAAACGTGTAAGAAATGAAAAGAATGTGTAAGAAATGAAAAAAATGGGTAAGAAATGAAAAAATGTGTAAGAAATGAAAAAGATATGTAAGAAGTGAAAAAGATATGTAAGAAATGAAAAAAATGTGTAAGAAATGAAAAAATGTGCAAGAAAATGAAAAAAAGAATATAAAAGAACGAAAAAGGAGTAAAGAAACAAGAGATATAAATTAGAGTTGAAAAAAGGTCTTACTAAGCAAGAAGGGAAGTTGGTACGTCAGAGGATTAAGCTCAAAGTTTCGTCTAGAGCTTGCCTATTGTTCTGTTGGTCTTGGCAAGGATGGTCTCCTAAAATGAGGAGGAAAGCTGGAAGCGTTATTCAATAAGAGAAGAGGGAAGAGGGATTGGATTAGAGAACTCTGCAAAGTTGACCACAACAAAGCAGGAAGTGCCGACCGTGCCAATATCGAAGTGCCAGGAAAACGGTAGTGGCTTGGACAAGCTGTATTTTGTATGAAGGTAGTCAACAGTTCTACACGATAGACGACAACCAATATCGTCGTTTACGGAACACTACAATCCGCTGTTTCCGCTTAAAAGAGAAGATCCAAATTTACGGGTCGTGACCAACCTCCGGCTATTCTCGCTTGCAGGAAGTCTCAAAAGTGACACACAAAGGATATAAACATAATAATACTATATACGTTAAAGGAATGGATCTCACGAAAAAATCCATTACTGCCACTGCCAATATCAACTAGTCCTTCGCCAAACTACCTTGGGGCTACTTCTTTTATTTTATATCGACTCTCTATACCTCTATTCAAGCCACTCTATATAAACGAATCAAAGAGAAAATTAGCAATTAAAGGCAAGGCACTGAATTACAGAATTTGACTTCAAACACTCTCCACTGTTGGCTTGGGAAGTTAAAGCAGAAATTTCTCAGACTATTTTCGACCAATCGCTTCCTCATAGAGCAAGCATATACAGGCAAAACTTTCTTCACTTCAAAGAAATGTTCTTTCAATTAAATAAATCACTATCATTAAAATTTAATTAAATTCGAAATTCGTTTCAGACTTTTTCCACTGGCTCGTGGATTTTTCAATTAAATTACAGCTTCTGTGAGAAAGATTTTCTTTTTGATTAGGGAGCTATTGTACGCGTCTTTTGATAATTCCTTTTTACACACACATACACACACACACACGATCAAATGAAATATTAGCATTTCATTAATTTTTTCGAAATTTGTCAAATAACACAAAGTTCAAGTCCACTACGTTTTTCAACAACTTATTTATCACCAATTTTTTAAAAACAACTTTTAGTACAAAATGTTTGTAATATTTCAATTGACGGCATATTAATTTTTACCGTTGATAAAAAGTTGTTTATATTTATATTTATTCAATAAAGTCATTTAAGTAACCATTTCAAATAAGTTCAATTTTTCAATAAAAGTTTATTAATTTTAAATGGTACACTACAAAAACATGGTGTCTTATTTTGAGCAAAAACGTCTTAAATTAAGACATATTTGGTTACTAAGACACAAAAAATGTCTTCCAAATAAGACACTACTGTCACACTTTTAAGACACCATTTTTTGCAGTGTAAGATAAGTTTGCGAATAATTAATGTGCTAAATTTAATATTTAATGTATTTATATGTATTATATATGTATTATATGTATGCAGTTATGTAATTTTTCATAAATTTCATCAAAATATGATGAACAGTTCAGGAAACTTGAAAGCAGTCGATTAAATTTTCCGAAACTGTTCAGGAAACTTGAAAGAAATCGTTTAAATTTTCCGGAACTGTTCAGGAAACTTGAAAGAAGTCGTTTAAATTTTCCGGAACTGTTCAGGAAACTTGAAAGAAGTCGTTTAAATTTTCCTGAACTGTTCAGGAAACTTGAAAGTAGTCGATTTCTTTCTGAACTGTTCGAGAAACTTGAAAATAGTCGATCAAATTTTCCTGAAATGTTCACAAAACTTGAAAGCAGTTAATTAACTTTTCCTGAACGGTTCGACATATTTTAATGAATAAAGTCTCTCTAGTTTTCTTGCGAATACTCAGAAATTTATAAAAATCTTTACACTCCTAACTCTGGCTAAGATTTATCTTATTTGCACATTGTTTCGCATAATTCAAACGACTCGTATTAAAAAGTTTAAACTTCCAGCAAAGGAAAAACATTAATTTCACAAATTGCAAAATCAGTTAGCTTAACCTATTATGCGCATACTTTTAAGCTCAAGAACAAATTTTAACATATTTCACAAAATACGCATTTCACTTGATATTTTTTACACCTTCTTTTTCATCTCTCAACATCGTGTAGAGGATAAATTGCACAATTATGCTAATGAGATGATACGATCCTATTGTGAAGAGCCCTCAACATTCTATCAGTCTCGAACTTACAAAAGAAAATTCCCGGAACACTTTCCAATCATTTTTTAATAACCTGATGGATTTTCTATGAGAAAAAGAGTGTTTCCCCTTGTTTTTTTCGTTCTTTAATTTTTCCTTTTTTAAATGAAAAAAAAAGTGATGAAACTTGTGAGAGATTACATGGACGATAAGTGTGTTAAGTGTACAAGTTGCAGTGAGAAGTTATTGGGTAATTTTATGATACTTTTATGCGATAGGTAATAGAAAGCTCTTGTACCATGAGTGGTAACTGTTTACTTGTGCCGTGTGCAAAAGCCGAGTATGGCACTTGTCAATTTTCATGCTTCGCGTGACACCTGATGAAAAATGAAGCGTTGCAGAACGATGGCGCGGCGTCATTAAACGAAGCCTAGTTTCATGCTTTTACGACCTCTGTACTGTCTTCCGAGTAACGGTCAAAACGATTAGTATATTCTTTCCAGCAAGCAAATTGAGATACTCTACTAAATTTATGCTTTAGTATCACTTTTACAAGCTAAAGCTCTTTTTTAACTCGTCCTTTTTTTGCAACTCTGCCATTTTCAAATGCAAAACTTTATAACAGGCAATTCAGACTTAGAGAGAAATTTTTTAAAAACTTTTTGAAATTAAATTAGATTCAAGAATGTACAGTAGTAAAAAATGCATAAAATGCATAAAATGTATAAAATGTATAAAATGTATAAAATGCATTATAATCAATACATTTTTGCTGTAATTTTCTCCAAGTATGGTAGTTCGAAAATGAAATGGTTATAGAATAATTATATCGAATGAATAAATGTAATTAGATCCATGAATACTTAAATCAAGAAGAAAATGATTTAGGAATAAACATTCTAGGTCCGATTTTAATAAAATATATTGCAGTAGATCAAGTTGTGCACGAACAAAATTCTGGGTACGATTCCTGTGCTGTTTATTAAAAAAATGATTGTGATCTTTGTAAAATTTGTTAGACAGAATGGAAAAATATGTTAGACAGCATTGTAAAATTTGTTAGACAAAATGGAAAAATATGTTAGACAGCATTGTAAAATTTGTTAGACAGCATGGTAAAATTTGTTAGACAGCATGGTAAAATTTGTTAGACAGCGTGGTAAAATTTCTACTCTCTAAATTTGAATCAGCGGTAAGTTTGGAAAGTAAAACAGCATGGTAAATCTTATTTCATTTTAAGAATTACTTCCGTTCTGCATTATAATTAAAAAGTACGAAATCAAATTTATCATCGTTATAATGATGATAAATACATATAACGATGACATATATGTATTAAAATACATATTCTGTTATTTTTGACTTGTGCTTAAAAGCATCTCTCTGTGAGTGAGAATAAAGCATTGTTGAAAAAAGAAGCAACTTCAAAATGTACAAAGTTTTGTTTAAAGCTATACAACGGGAGGATCTCCGCATAATACAGGAGGATCTTCATAACACAGGAGGATCTTCATAACACGAGAGAACCAAGCCCAGATTTGCATTTATCGACAGACTGCGATTTCCATGTATTATAAGAGTTAAGATGTTTTGCTTTGTTGCCGTTTAAAGGGAACATTGTTTTTTGCCCATAATTCATTTTATTTCTCGCGCATGTTTGTAAATAAGTATGTAAGTCAGTCAACGAGTGCTTTGCTGAATAGCAGATAGCATTATATATACGAGCATTGAATAACGCGACGAGTAATGAACGTGTTTCGTATATAGCTCGTGGGTAGAAAATATATATATGGGTAAAGAAAAAAAGGAAAAAGGAAAAAAAAAGAGAGAGAATTGATAGATCTCTAAGCGCGAGCAGAGCCGACAGGTTCGTCGCACAATAATCGAGGAACGCCATGCACGCTCGCGTTGGTAATTTGCATGGACCGATCATTAATCTTCCTGCACTCGCTAAATGACTGATGGATGGACCGACAGCTATACTGTGTGGAATACAATTCACGCACATTGCCCCAACACTGACATCAATGTAAGTAAGTGAATATATTAGTTTGTGAGTTGCTAACGTAAACCGATCACACGTATATGTATGTTCCTGGCGAGTTTCCACGCATCCATAAAGGCAACCTGGTAAATGACACCAGAACAGAAATCCATCAAGTTCTCCTCACAATTAATATACTGAATTATTACGCCAGTATTCCTGCGAAATACAACACTCGCAATTTTCCAACAATTTCCATTCTTCAAATTTAATTCAGCTTTACATTTATTTTCTTTAGAATAATAAACACATGTCAAAAAAAAACAAGTTAATATAAATCAAATTGAGATTTTATTATTTCTTTTATTTTGATTTCATTAATGTAGCATTCATTCCTGAACGGTTTAGTATTCACTTCTAATCAGTTTGGCATTTATTCCTACACAGTCTGGGAATGATTCCTAAACTTTTGAGACTCAATGCTAAATAATTAAAATCAATATAAAACTTTAACAAGTAGTATATTTTGAAAGTACATTTTTGAAAGTACATTTTTGAAAGCACATTTTTGAAAGTACATTTTGGAAAGCACATTTTGGAAAGTATATTTTTGAAAGTACATTTTTTAAGTTTGTAAATTTCTGTTATTCTTTTGTTTTTCTGTGTTCGTGTATAGCACGTTTGTTTTTTGTTTGCGTATTGCACGTTTGTAAAATGTCTCTAAATCGGAATATCACAAATTTTACGTTTTTAATCAACATGGCATAAAGACTCAAAAAAGCACGTAGATTTAAAAAAAACTGCAGAAAAATTGAATGACCATAAAAAGCTGCCATAGCTCGTGAATTCAAAGAAAAATAAATTGCGAGTTCTTTAAGGAAATAAAAGCCGGCTTTCCTTTTTAAATATATGCAAATGAGAGCTGGTAAACCAATGTAACTTCTGGTTTCAGCAAATACAAATGAATATAACTTCTGATTTCTATGTTCCCAAGTTTTTATCCACTTAGTGAATTTATTAAGCTCGAGGGAATAAATAACTTCGAAAGCTCAACTAAAACTAATTTATTCGTCTTTCATAAAAGAAAGAATTTTCCCCTAAAAACTTGAAATTCAGCACAACTTGTGTGACATAATGTACATTTTTAGCATGAGTGCTTTTAACCCTTAAACGCCCTTGGGACATGTACGCGTATACTTGTTAAAAAGTTCGTTCGCGAATAATGATCGTATTTGACAAAATGTGATGTAACGCAAAAAGTTTTGCAACATCCGCAAGTGAATTTACTGTGCAATAGAAATTTTACTGTTTATTTAGAGTCAATAGCAAACCAATTACAAACAGAACGAAAATGCATTACAAACGGTACCACAATAATTTCAAAAATATTTTACAATAAAAAAATACAACAGAAAAACTGAAATAATGTAAAATGGAATTTATCACTCGGTAATTCTTCAAATTAATTTATAATATTAATACTACATTGACATAGTTAATTTACAAAAGGTTCTAAATATTTCGAAATACTGATAAATATTTCCAAATGCTTTTAAATATTACAAAATACTGTTAAATATTTGAAAATACTCTTAACTATTTCAAAATACTTTTAAGTATTTCAAAAAATTGTTTAACATTTCAAAATACTGTCAAATGTTTCAAAATATTCTTAAACATTGCAAAATACTCTTAAATATTTCAAAAACCTGTTAAATGTTACAAAATACTGTTCAATATTTCAAAATACTCTTCAATATTTTAAAATACTCTTCAATATTTCAAAAACCTGTTAAATATTACAAAATACTGTTCAATATTTTAAAATACTGTTCAATATTTCAAAAACCTGTTAAATATTACAAAACACTGTTCAATATTTCAAAATACTCTTCAATATTTAAAAATACTCTTCAATATTTTAAAATACTCTTCAATATTTCAAAATACTGTTCAATATTTCAAAATACTCTTCAACATTTCGAAAGACTTTTAAATATTTTAAAGTAGTGTTAAATATTTTAAAATATTTCAGAAAATTTTATGATACTTCAATATATTTCAAAAGATTTGATACTTCAAGATATTTCAAAAAATTGTATGATACTTTAAATTATTTCAAAATACTTCAAAATATTTCAAGATACTTCAAAAGATTTCAAGATACATCAGAAGATTTTATGAAACTTCAATATACTTTCAAACATTTTCAAATATTCCTGAATACTTAAAAGTACTTCACAATGCTTCATAATACTTCAGAATATTTCAAAATATTTCATAATATTTTATAGTATTTCATAATATTTTATAATATTTCATAATATTTTATAATATTTCATATTTTACAATATTTCAAAATATTTCAAGATATTGCAAGATATTCCAAACGATTTTACAGCATTTAAAGAGATTTCGAAATATTTTCAAATATTCCAAGACACTTGAGACAATTGCACAAAACTTGAAAATATTTCAAAACATCCCTAGACACTCTTGAATACTTGAAAGCACTTGGAAATATTTCACGATACTCCAGAGAATTTACGATAATCTCAGATAATTCAACACAAGTGTACACCTTAATTCCCGACTTGTTTACCCCTCGAATATGGTCTTAATTGCACTGAGATTAGTCCTCTTCAAACCCCACGAAAATCTATTAAATCCTTTCAAATTAATGTTCACTGCTGAAAATTGTGGCTCGGTCAGCGTGCAAAAAATAAACTGGACTGAAAATGTCGCGTAAAAATAAGCGTGAAATTGAAAGGAGAATTAATTGATTTGAAAAGTTGATGGAATTCCTCTCGCTTAATATACAAATTTGCTAACTTTCTAGTTGGAACCAATTTACTTCTCCCTTCGTCAGTTTGTTAACCGACAGTTATGAAATTCGTAACCGTGTGGTGAGGTTGGTGTCGATATTGACCAGACCTAAGTGAAACTTTACTGAGAGAGAAGCATCGAATCAGACCAGCCTTGCAGAATAATACTATTATCGTGAAGCGATTCTTCAATAAATTGCACAAGAGAAGAAAAATCCAGCAGTATTCTTGGTGCCAGTAATACTCGAGTATTTTTTGAACTCAGTGACTATTGTAATTGGCTAGACGGATATCCCGTTAGTAACAAAATTAGCACAGTAACGTATCACCCAATCATTTCACTTCGCTCGCTCCTCTCGTCTAACTTAATGTAGGTTTACACTCCTGGGATTCCCAACGCCTAATGCAATTTCACGCCCGAGGTGTATGGCCGATGTGAAATTTTCGCCGGGTGCACTAACGACTTGGGTCAATCAGCTTCCAAAAGAGTAACAAAAAATCATTTTCAAGTATCCGGATAAATAAGCAGTCAACCCTTTTAGCAACTTTTTTTTTATTTTTCCCCATACATGTCTCATCGAATAAAAAGACAGATTCTTTTTTTTGGATAGCTAAACATAACTTTCACAAAAACAGGGAACTGAAAAATTTAAAGGGCAAATTTTCAGACATTTTTTCCGTAAAAATTTGAGGATATTTTTTAAGTTCCGATGAAGGCAATTTGCAAGAGTCGTTTTATTCTGGAAATGAGATTCGTTTCCACAAAACGTGCTTTTTTAAAACTCTAGGATTGTTAGATTTTTGTTTAAAATGTTCGTTACCAAAAATTAACGATTATAAATTAAAGTCTAAATTCTAATCAAAGAAATGTTTCACAATTTAACAATTTGTTAAATTGTTTCGAATTTTCTACCCTCAAAGGTTGTATTCGCTTGCAATAAAATCATAATTTTTAGAGTGCAATAGAATTTAATGTTGAACTCAATATTCTGTAATCTGAAACTGTTTTTCGTTACCTTTTTCAAAAAACTGCAATTGCCATTTTTAACATTACCGACTTGAAGGGATTGAGAATTCTATAAAATGACAGAGAGAGCATTATTTATTGCAACCATCATTTATTAAGAGGAAAGTTTAGTTAATTATTCCCCGACACTTTAGCTGTCCAAGAATCGAAGCTCTAAAACTTGAAAAACAACAGTTTGAAGTTTCTTGAAAGTTTGAACGATCTAAAGTTTGTCTAAAGTTTGACACGTACAAACCACTCGTAAAGTAGTTTTTCCGTTATTAAAGTTGAACATTTTATTTATGAATTCCTCGAGAATAAACTGAAATTGTAGAAAACTATTGTAAAAGACAAAAGTGTTTGTCCAACTTTTTCTGAGGACAGTATAATTTGTGCAACTGCAACACTTTTTACAGTGCAATTATCAAATGGAGAACGTCAAGTCAGAAAGTTCCGGAATTTGCAGAATTTTACGGAAGCGGAAATATGAGACTGTAAAGAATCGTTTCTTCCAAGAAATTTTTTTGTCGTATTTGTATGTTTTTTACATTTTGTTTATTTTTTCTTTTCTTTCTAGTTTTTATATTTTTCGTTTGTTTTTGTGTTTTTGTTTGTTTTTGTGTGTTTCTGTGTGTTTTTGTGTGTTTCTGTGTGTTTTTGTGTGTTTCTGTGTGTTTCTGTGTGTTTTTGTGTGTTTTGTACGCTTTCATTTGTTTTTATTTATTTATCGTTTTTTTGGTACATTAAGCATTTCCACATATAGGTAAAGATAGAGTGGAGCGATTAGAGCCGAAAAGTCCTTTGTACAGCGGTGCCAGACAGATTTGGGTTAATAACGTTGCTGCTATCGCGACAAACATTTTGAGGAAATATCCACTTTTTCGACATTGAACGCCGCTAAAAGTTTTACGAGTGCTGTCCTATTTTATGAGAACTTTCATCAAAAGTTCCTCGCATAAGATACGCTTAAGTGAGCAAAGCCTCCTGCGTCGCGAAATCGAGTTTACTGCAGTTTACTACTCCACGGGGAGTATTTTTATTGACGCTTTAATAAAAAAAGGAGAATTATAAATTTTGCAATACTTCTTTCCTCTAAATAAACAATTCGCGATTTTTTCCCTAATGTACATCTTTCGACACCAAATTTATTCCCCTGAACACCAAATTTATTTCTCTAAACATCAAATTTATTCTTTTGAACAGCAAAATTTATTTCTCTGAACTTTATTTCTCTGAACAAAAAATGTATTTCTCTGAACAACTATTTCCCTGAACAAAAAATGTATTTCTCTAAACAACTTCATTTCCCTGAAAAAAAAATGTATTTCTCTAAACAACTTTATTTCCCTGAACAAAAAGTGTATTTCTCTGAGCAACAAATTTATTCCCAGAAGATAAACAAATTTATTTCTTTGGACCTCAAATTTATTACTTCTGACATTAAATTAAATTCGACATTTCTTTATTGTAAATAATTTCGAAATTATCAAAAATGAAATCATGTAAATGATCTATGAAGAACTACAAGAGCCACGAAAGATGATGAAAAAAGCAAGAACTGCGAAAGGTGAGGAAAGAAAGCTGCGAAAGATTATAAAAGAGCCAAGAAAGATTATAAAAGAGCCAAGAAAGATGATAAAAGAGCCAAGAAAGATTATTAAAAAAAGAGTCACGAAAATGATAAAAAAAGCCATGAAGGTGATAAAAAAGGAGCCACAAAGGATGATAAAATTACAAAAACAACGAAAGATAATAAAAACCATTCAAGATGATAAAAATAAGATAACCACGAAAGAAGTTGCCCAAACAATTTTAGAAAAACTGGTTAAAATTTATAAGCCAAAACTTTACTGCATAGTAGCAATTTTTGTTTATCAGTGAAAGCAAAAAGGAAAAAGCATCATCGTCGGCTAGATTTGACATAAGACTACATCCTGATGTCTGATCTTTAGAATAGCAATGCAATGTCCCACAAAGTAGATACACAACACATAAAATGTGCAATTGTGCGCATACCAATACACAAATGTGTGCATTGGCTCAAAATAACACGAAACGGATTTGAAGCAAATTTTTCCTGTGATACATTTGTACTTATTACGCATACAGTTATTACGCATACAGTTTTACTTATTGTGCATCTGTTTTTATTATGCATACATTTTTGCTTATTAAGCATACATTTTTGTTTATTATGCATACATTTTTGTTGCATACAGTTTTGTTCATTGTGCATACATTTTTCCTTATTGTGCATAAATTTTTGTTCACTGTGCATAAATTTGCGCTCATTGTGCATAAATTTGTGCTCATTATGCATATATATTTGTGAATATAATGGGTATATGTTGTATATAAGTTAACTATACGTTATATAATAACTATACGTTCATCTTGGCGCACTCCCCGCTATTCTGTCTCTATCATCATTGAAGCTGCTTGCCATGCACGAACACACGCGTCTTTAGAATTCGTATGTATACACAAATGAACTAAGACTAGGGACTAAGACTATCTCTATGGGTCTTATTAGCATAAGAGGAGATCAATTTAGCGCGAGGAGGATTGAAAGGGGTGCGGGGGTGATGGTGAACCTGGAGAAAGATGGTTACTGGTACTGCTAGACCAGGTGGTAAATATAGTTATCTAGTACATGTACACAAGTCTGTCGACATGCTAACATGATCGATTTCAATTAGCATTCATGCATATATTCTCTGGATACATATGTATAACCCGGATATCCATATTGATGTTCTATTTTTTATAAAGCGCCGCAATTCTAAATTATTAAGTTCTACAATCTTTGAACGTGAGAAAAATAAACCAAACCAATTATCACAATTAAATGCTATCACTATTAAATGCTATCACTATTAAATGCTATCACTAATATAAATGCTATTACTATTAAATGCTACAAAAATATTGTTTATTATACAAAAAAATCTGTGTTCTTTCACACAGAGGGGTTTTTTGAAACAAATAGTTCAGAAAATAAATAAATCGTAAGATCATCATAATACTGTGCTACTGAAAAAAATACTTGACCGTCAAAAGTACTTTTGGAATCTAATTTTATTGATTCAAAAGTACATCTTGTGAAATTTATAGCATCTTCATTAACATACAAAGATGGTACTATGGATTTTACAGTTATATAGAACTGTAACTATAGAAATATGTACTATAGAAATATTAATAGTAGCTACTATTAATATTTCTATTACTATTAATATTTCTATTACTATTATACTTTAATTACAATTATCTACTTCTATCTACTATTATCTACTACTACCTATTTTATTGCTATGTACACTGAGAAAAATAATTTCTTGTTTTAAACTTACACATAAGTTTGGAGGTTTTTGTTTGATTGAAAAATATTTATAAGCTTAATTTAAAAATATTGTTTAAATTAAACTTAAATATGTTTGACTGTATAACAAAGTGAAAATAAGTTTAAATCAAACATATCGTTCTCTCAGTATAGTATACGCTTTTGAATCAATAGCGTCAAATTTCAAAAGTAACGCACTTTTGTCAGCCAAGTATTTTGTTCAGTCTTAGTTATCTTTTGTCCACTGACAAAAGTGTATCAATCAGTGTATCATAGTATCCCTCTCTGTTATAAAACTATAAATAACTACCGAAAATCACAGCTGAAGCTTTCAGCCACAAACAGTAGTTGAAAAACTAATAAAGTGGAAGGAGATTTCAACAGAGTGAAATCTGCATCTGAATATATCTGCGATGACATGGGATAGAAAATTTTAATAACAATCACTCATAGCTGCTGTTCTCAGCTGCAAGGTTATCTTCACCTCACGTCCTGCACTAAACGATATGATATGAGTCTATTAAACCTGTCAAGAACTTTAATAAGCTAATATAGTTCGAAAAGCCGAGTTCATTGTGCTTTCCTCGTGCTGTGTATAATTTCACAAAGCCTTTTTGAAGGATAGCAAAAGACAGGAAAAAAGGAAAGGAAGAAAGAAGGAAAGGAAGAAAGAAGGAAAGAAAGAAAGAAAGAAAAGTAAGAAAGAAAGAGAAGGAAGAAAAAGAAAAGAAAGAGAAAACAAAAGAGAAAACAAAAAAAGGAAAACAAAAAAGGAAAACAAAAAAAGTGAAAACAAAAAAAAAGAGAAAACAAAAAAAGGAAAACAAAAAAGGGAAAACAAAAAAAGTGAAAACAAAAAAAGGGAAAACAAAAGACGGGAAAACAAAAAGAAAGAAAAACAGAAAAAAGAAAAACAAAAGGAAAATAAAAAAAAGAAAGGAAGATTGAGAAAGAAAATTTTAATCGTTGAATCGAATTCTTGGAGAGAGCACAATAGACTCATCCGGTTAGAGGACAGCAATTCAAAGGAGTACTGTCGTCATTTTTCACTTGACTCGACTTGCTGAAAAATTACGTCAGTAGAACAAGTCGCGACAATTCAGACCAAGAAATTCTTTTCTGGCTGACGAGTGGTCCAGGAATAAAGGAGAAACTTTTGTTCGCCAATCGGAATCGTCCTGTGACAAATTAGTGTCATCTTGTGTCTTCCTCGTGGTAGAACATTACCATTTGTCAAGAATATCCTATCGTCCAGTATTGGGATTCTCCGAATTAGAGTAGCTCTTGAATGAAACGAGTTAGAGGGAAAAAGAGCCAGAGAGAGAAAGACAAAAAAAAGAGAAAAGGAAAGAAAGAAAAATAGAGAAAGAGAGAAATTGAAAGAGAGACAAAAAAGAGGGAGAGAGAGAAAGTAGTTAAAAAGATGGCAAGTGAAAAAGAATGGCCCAGAGAGAGAGAGAGAGAGAGAGAGAAGATGGAGCGTTCGAGGATGAGAGCGGCGGCTAATTAATTGTATAATTAATCGAGCGAATGAACGAGCAACTGAGCGTAACTAGTTCTGGGCTGTCAGACGCATAGGACCTGTCTGACCGATGTCTCCCTGTCGGCCGCCATTGCACACTCGGCCCTTTGTTGCGAAGCTCCTGAATTGCAGATTGAGGACCAGCCAAGTGGTGAGTCGCTTCCCCTTTCTTGCCTAATGCGACTTCTGGATCCTTCAACCTTGTCGCATCCGTTTCAGATACGGGGAGGGGACGCGAAATATTTCATTTATTAATAACCCCTATCGTCTCAGGACACTTTTGTGCTTTTCCCAATTTATTATTCACCAGACAAGAAGGGCAGATTTCTCAACTCTAATGATTGATATTCCAAGAGCATGTCTCAAGAGATAACTTTTCCAGGACATTAACAAAAAATCACCAACTCGAAAAATTCATCAACTTCTCAAAATTCATCTACTTACTCTCAAAATTCATCAACTTGATCTCAAAATTTATCAACCTCTTTGCTAAGCATTTACAGTGTATAAAAAGAATGCTTGAATTGGAGAAATATTTTTTTGATATACGGTCAAGCAAGCGTTTCGTTAATTCAAGCATTGTTTTGTCAATCCAAACAAATGTTTCGTCGATTTAAATAAACGTTTCGTCGATTTAAATAAACGTTTCGTCGATTTAAATAAACGTTTCGTCAATTTAAACAAATATTTCGTCAATTCAAACAAGTGTTTTATCAATCCAAACAAATGTTTCGTCAATTCAATCAAATGTTTCGTCAATCGAATTCGTCAATTCAAACTTTGTTTCGCAAATTCAAACAAAATTTCATTAAATCAAACAAGTGTTTCGTCAATCCAATCAATTGCTTGATTCGAGGCAATTTTATTAATTTTAAACAAATAATTTGTTGCGAAATGTTGTGTTTGTTCCAATCTATCATAAATTTGGTTGAATTAAACAAATGTTTCTTTGCACTTAAAAACATCTATTTGACTTTACTGCTATAACAAAGTAATTTATTGTAAAAAGGCAATCTTCCACGCATTACAAATTTATAATGCCTTAATTTGTTTGAATCATTTTACAGAAGAAGATTTTATAGAAGAAAATTTTACAGAAGGAGATTTTACAGAAGAAGATTTGACACAAGAAAATTTTACAGAGGAAGATTTTACAGAAGAACATTTTACAGAGGGAGATTTTACAGAGGAAGATTTTACAGAAGAACATTTTACAGAGGAAGATTTTATAGAAGATTTTACAGAAGAACATTTTACAGAATATTTGCCGTTCCAAGAAAGCAGTTTTTTGCCAATTGCAAAAAAAGGAAATAACCCGAAGCTCTAAAGTTCCGAAACTAAAATAATTAATGGGGGTTGAAATGCTGTTCGTTGCAAAAGAAGTGACAGTTGTTAAGCTGAAAATTAAAACAAAAACCCCTGGTATGAATATGATAAATTTTTTAAAAGCCAGCGAAGCTACATTTCCAGGGCATGAATAAGACAGTTCATAAAGTATTCAAAACGAAAATTATGAAGCCTCGACATTTATCAGAGTCGAACCAAGAACTTTTCTCCTGTCAAAATTTGACACCACAAGTAATGGATTAACGAAACTAGAATGGTGTCTCTCTTTTTTTTTCATCTAAACCTGCTTAGGTCAAGGTCATCCAATCAATCTCGTGTATATTTTACTCGATCCCCTACACATAAGAGAGTTTAAAAAACCAGTTTGATTTTTGGGTCGTAACACCAGTAGTACTTTCCTTACACTCACTCGAATGCCAAACGAGTTTAATGACAATAAATTACATCTATCTGGCCTTTCATGTTAAAGCAAGCGAAAATTACATTGAATTCCTGCAGCTACTGGTTATTAGTTCCCCAGCAACCATCACAGCACATAAAACATATTAATCACTTAACCCAAAACATTAATCACTACACTATCTTGTATAATGTTTTACATAATGTCTTATCACAAGTTTCTCGTACTGAATTAACTGGGGCATTTCATCATCGTCCAGCAAATTAAAAATATTATTTTACTATAATTACTGTTATATTTATCGTTCAGGGCATCTTGTGTACTCGACAAAAAAAAATTATTCCCCTCGGTGCAATAAATTATTTAACCATATTATAAGTGCATGTTCATTTCATAATATTTATTATTAATATTGATTAACTGATAACAGTTTGACATTTTTCGGTACAAATAATTATAATGGAAACGGATAATAAATTTTATAGTTTTACTGTAATAAGGTTTTTCCCTGTACTAAAGTTTTTTTGTATTAATGATTCTCTGTATTAGTGTTTTACTACCCCATAGCATTCTACTGTAACAGCGTTACAGTAGAATTACGTTTTACTATACTGTACTCTCTAAAACTGAATCAGTGAAAAATGACAGGTTTTCAGTGGCCCACTTCTCGCGATTTCAATCTGTGAATTTTGATTGGTAATCAGTTAAAACTG
>WNHD01000791.1:0-63235 GCA_011057455.1 Ganaspis sp. Gsp50
AAAGATACTTCAAAATACTTAAAATGGTTTTAATATTTAAAATAATGACCTTGAGTAATTTAAATTCTATAGAAAATTACTTTTTTAAAATTTTTGAATTTCGCTATTTTATTCTTTTTTTCCTTCATTTAAAAATCCCCTTTTTATGGAAGAAAATTCCCTTTTTTTAAATTGAAAATGCCCTCTTGCACCTAAAATTGAATGAAAAAACGACTGTGATCCCTGAAAATTAGATGTATTTTGTTTGTAAATGTTTTTTAATGCTCTCAGCCTTTCATAACAATTTGTTGCCTCCAAAGAAACTAAAACATAGATTGAATTATCTTCGACAAATGAAGCGATCAAAAACCTACTTTTTTATCTTTGACAATTTGTTTATTGTCTAATCCCAATCTTTCTAATACAGAAATTCCATGATCGAAAAACTATAGTTATACAGAAAGATAGTTAGAGAAAATATAGTTCTACAGAAATATAGTTAGAATAAATATAGTTATACAGAAATATAGTTGGAATACAGTGGAAATAAATATAGTTATACAGAAATATAGTTGGAATGAATATAGTTGGAATATAGTGGAAATAAATATAGTTGGAATATAGTGGAAATAAATATAGTTGGAATATAGTTGGAATACAGTTGGAGTAAATACAGTTAGAATAAATATAGTTAGAACAAACGTAGTTGGAACAAACATAGTTAGAACAAACATAGTTGGAACAAACATAGTTGGAACAAAAATAGCTATGGTACAAACATAGTTGAAACCAACATAGTTGGAACCAACATAGTTAGAACAAAAAGCAAATACAGTAACCCTACAGAAACGATTAGAAAAGAAAATAGTAAAAAAATACTTATTGAATAGAAATAAACAAAGCAAAAACGAGTAACTCGGAGATTTTAGAGGTTGATTAAAAATAAGACGCAACTTAGCATAAATTCGCAGCCATGTTGAAATGACGGAAATGTTAGTGGGGAAGTTTTTAGTCGGATGGTCGCACACACGTGACCGAGTGTTGAAAGAGTGAGAGTGTTGTGCAAATGTGTAGGGACGTAGAGGAGACAAGAGTGTATATAAAAATGCATCCTAGTGCGTCAGAGTAAAGACTCTGTTGCGTGCGTATGTGGTCGGGAAGTAGATGTAAAGAGGTGGGAGAGGTTAACCGGAGTGAAATGGTAGAGAAGGGAAATACGATGCAGGAGAGGACGACCAAGAGCAAGGGGAGTATGCCTTGCAGTATGATAGAGGACTGACCCGAGCCAAGGTTGGATGGTGACGCCATCAAGCTACTAGTGCATAATAGCGCCGCTTTCTGAGGCCGTGCTAAAATCGGAACTCATCCTCCGCCTTCGTGTCGGTTCCCTCAGACAAAATCCAACAATCCAAACTCAAAAGTTGAAAAGAACAACAAAATCTCCACCTTTTTAGCATCCAAATAAAAAACAACAAAATCTCCACCTTTTTAGCATCCAAATAAAAAACACGTTTTTGTTATTCAAAATAAAAAAAACCCCAACTGCAAAAAAAGCTCCACATTGTATTCAAAATAAAAAAGCTGTTTTCTTACGATTCAAAATAAGAAACATTTTCTGCCGCATTTAGACTAAACGCACAAGACTCACATCATTTTTTATTAGTCTTTTCCATATATTAACATCTGGTCCTGAATACCAACCCAGAAGTGATTTTTATTTCTTATTGTTTTTCTCTGGAAAGAGTACCGACGAGGATATTAAGACTACAGTTTATGTAGACGAAAAAGATTACATTTGCAAACTTTTTGGAAAGATTGAATCGGAGATTCTTGGGAATTTTTTCTTGGCATATGGTAGTTCAAGAGAAGATCTACAGAAGATCAAGAGAAGATCTGGAGAAGATCACGAGAAGATCTACAGAAGATGAAGAGAAGATCTACAGAAGATCAAGAGAAGATCTAGAGAAGATCTGGAGAAGATCACGAGAAGATCACGAGAAGATCTACAGAAGATCAAGAGAAGATCTAGAGAAGATGAAGAGAAGATCTAGAGAAGATGAAGAGAAGATCTAGAGAAGTTGAAGAGAAGATCTAGAGAACATGAAGAGAAGATCTAGAGAAGTTGAAGAGAAGATCTAGAGAACATGAAGAGAAGATCAAGAGAAGATCAAGAGAAGATCAAGAGAAGTTCAAGAGAAGTACAAGAGATCAAGAAATGATCAAGAGATGACCAGAAAATTAAAAGAATTCTCTCTCCAGGAAGGCGAAATTTCGGAAATGAGTGAATGTCAAGATTTTGCCTTGAAGATAGAATTAGCAAGTGGGAATTGTGGCCTGTTTCTTATAGATGAAATGATTGAGACTGGGGAGAGATGGCGAGGCTTGTGGGAGATATTCAACGAATTTCAGGACGGGCTGCAACAAGATCTAAAAATAGTGTAAACCGTTGTTGTTCTCGAGGCTCCGGGAGGCCGCCCGCGCAAGAAGGTTTCGATGAAGCTCGCAATGAAGCCGGATCGACAAGCAGGCCGTGTTTACGTGCAGTGTGACTGGCTAGATGAGTCAATCGTAGACCCGTTGTCTAGGATTATGAGAGTGGGGGTCTACTTCACTGACCTATACCACGGTGAACGGAGACCGCTACGTTCCTTGTCTGCAGACAAATAGTATAGTCATGACTCCACGATAAATCGATTGTTCCCGACGACAAGGCGAATTTAATTAATAATTTATTGCTCCTGCAAAATTCTTTTCTTTCCGCTCCATTATTATACCTGTCAACTCCACTCGCAATTATCCGCTAATTCCGCCAATACTCAATTCTGCTTACATTTATCCATTCTCTTCGTGTTTAATTCTCTTTATATTTCTTCGTTAATTCTGCTACTTTTCTGTTAATTCTGATACTTTCTCGTTAATTCTGATTTTTTTGTTAATTCTGATTTTTTTCTGTTAATTCTGCTACTTTTCTGTTAATTCTGATACTTTCTCGTTAATTCTGCTACTTTTCTGTTAATTCTGATACTTTCTCGTTAATTCTGATACTTTTCTGTTAATTTTTCCTTTCATCAATGCTCCTCATGTTTAATACTCTTAATACTTCGTTAATTCTGCTACTTTTCTGTTATTTTTTCCTTTCATCAATTCTCCTCATGTTTAATACTCTTTATACTTCTTCGTTAATTCTGGTATTTTTTGATAATTGTGATACTTTTTCGTTAATTCTAATACTTTTTTATTCATTCTGATACTTTTTTGTCAATTCTCTTCACGTGTTAATTATGCTTATAAGTTAATCATGCTTATAAGTTCATTATGCTTATAAGTTAATTATGCTTATAATTAACAAGTATCGCTTGTGATTTAGGGTTGTCGTCCAACTTTGACCCGTGACGTTGATATTTTTCACGAGGCCATTCTTCGGCTGTTAATGAATCTTGCACACTGAAAAACGAGACGCATCGGTGTTTGTCAAAACGCTCGCTTGACCTTCCACTCGACATTTATTCATCCAAATTAATATGTTAGGAAGTGACTGTTGTGCGTTTCTGATTAGGTAACTCCTTTGTTCGCAATCTTTTTCAAGTACACGTTTCATTTTGAAATCTTTTGTTTTTTTTCAAGTGAATTTGCTTTTTTGCAAGTGAATTTGTTTTCTTAGCTAACAGACAGCAGACAGTGAAAAAATTGTTTAAGTCAAAGAACAACTTTTAGATAAATAATTTCTTCGCCGAGATCAATAAAGTTAGAGTCTAGACGCCCATTGACGTAAAGGTATAGACAGTTTCAAGGATAAGACTCTATTTCAAAAATTTCATTATTTGTGGATTTCGTTTTACTATTTTTATTTCCTTTTGTTTTGCACTATTTTCTGTACTATTATGTACTATTTTTTGTACTGTTGTGCACTATTTTGTGTACTATTTTGTACTATTTTTTGCACTATTTTGAACTATTTTTTGTACAATCTTCTTTTATTTTTTTATCTTTTTTTTTTCTTTTTGCATTATTTTGTACTATTTTCTGTACAATTTTGTACTATTTCTTGTATTATTTTCTGTATTGTTGTGTATTATTTTGTGTACTATTTTGTGTACTATTTTGTGTACTATATTTTGTATTATTTTTTGCACTATTTTGTACTATTTTTTGAACTATTTTGAACTATTTTTTGTAAATCTTCTTTTATTTTTTTATCTTTCTTTCTTTTCTTCTTTTTTCTTCTTTTCTACTATTTTTCTTACATGATCTGTATATCCCTTATCTTTTATCTCACGTATATTCCCGAAAACTGAGTTTGCAGATTAACATAGAAATCGACTTCAAGATTTAGGAATTTGGGGAAATCCTCTACTTAACATGTCCAGACACGAAAAACTGGACATTTACAACCGTGGATCATTTTTATCATATGAAAAATACTGTCTTTATATTTTAAGCCAAAAAAATAAAACTTGTAAATACAAGATATGATTGTCTGAAGCTTTTGGAGGATTTATTCGCGCTTCGTACTTTTGAGTAAACTAAACGTTAATCGTTAAATTCGCTGATGTATTCCGACAATTTCGCTGAAGTATTCTTAAAGATTCGCATGAAATCTCAAGTATTCGATCTTCTATTATTTTCGCTGCGCTCTAAATTTGAATCAACGATGAATATGAGCATCTGATCGGTCTACGGAATTCACTAGGCAGCTAAAAATCTTTGGAAGGAAATCTTGATCAGCTGCAAACATTCGTTGATTTAGCAGCAAAGATTCGTTGATTCGTCGGTAAAGATTTGATGATTCTGCAGCTAAAATTCGTTGATTTAGCACCAAAGATTCCTTGATTCGTCGGTATAAAAATTCGTTGATTCTGCACCTAAAATTTGTTGATTTAGCACCAAAAATTCCTTGATTCGTCGTTATAAAAATTCATTGATTCAGCAGCAAATATTCGTTGATCCTTCAGCAAAAATTCGTTCATCTAGAAGCCAAAATTCATCGATTCATGAACACATCCTTTTGCATCACGTATAGCCATCATCTACAAAATACATATCTAAAAATATTAAAACATTCTTGAACTCTTCTCTAAAATACACAACTTCCAGAAACAATACAATTAAATTTCAGCCTCTGTGATCCCTTTGGCAAGCTAAAGACAGTAAACGAATTTCCAAGAGCGCATAAACACGAAATTTTGAAGAATTCCTTTTCGAAGAAATATTCCAAAAAAACCCTGATCCGTTGAGAATTGCAAGAATCGATTGCGTCCGAAAAAAAAGCTGAAAATACCGAAAGAAAAAATGTAGTGGGAGGAAAGGGCGCACAAGAATACTCAACTGCTGCATATCCGCGATCGTTTCTTTCCTGCCAGACAGTCGGAGCAGGAAGTTTAAAGCCGAGAGTAGTCGCACGTAACGAGTCGATAGTTTAAAAATACCCGAGTACTGGATGAAATGGCCGAGGAGATTTCGTTGCGAAGTCTCGTTTATTTTGCAAGAAATTCTCGCTAATCTCGCGGCCGGAAGTACAAGTATAGCGAAGGGAGGTGCAAAGAAGAAGAGAGAGGAAGAGAGAGGAAGAGAGAGGAAGAAAGAGGAAGAAAGAGGAAGAGAGAGTAAGAGAGAGGAGGAGAATATGGCACAGAGCGAAGCGGGAAGAGCGTTGTGAAAAAGACGAGAAAAAGAAAAAGAAGGGGATTTCTCGGTGGGGATTCCAGGGTCGCGAGGAACGACGGGGCAGAGAACGAGGTAAAAAAGAGGTATGCTGAAAGTGAGGCTGAGATGCTGCGGTGCGAGGAGGCAACAACGCATTCTCTTCAACAAGCAACTTGGATAATTGGCTGCGAATCGCGAGAGGCACCTATTGGACTAGATCTTCCACAAGCTTACAAGTTACCGCTCAACATTATTCTCCAGATTGACCAAGTGCTTTTCTCCACATCACGACAAGCACTTCCGCACGCCACTCCAATTCCTTTTTTCAGACAAACCAATAAGCCAAATAATCATGCAGTCTACAAATAACAGGCAATTACCTTCAGGAAATCGAGGCTGTAATTATTTCATCTTTGCTTCAATTTTGATAAAAGCTTCCATCTAGCAAGTTTCTCGACAAAAAATCACCGATTCGGCAAGTTTAAACAAAATCCAATAAAAAAAAAACAAAAAAAAAACTAGAATTATCGAAGCTTCTAGAGAAAACGATGAAGAGAACAAGATCAAGAGAAAAAGATGAAGGGAAAAGGATGAAGAGAACAAAATGAAGATAAAAAGATTAAGAGAACAAAATGAAGAGAACAAGATGAAGCGAACAAGATGAAGAGAAAAAGATGTAGGGAAAAGGATGAAGAGAATAAAATAAAGAAAAAAATGTGAAGAGAACAAGATGAAGAGAAAAAAATGAAAATAAAAAGATGAAGAGAACAAGATGAAGCGAACAAAATGAAGATAAAAAGATGAAAAGAACAAGATGAAGCAAACAAGATGAATCAAACAAGATGACGCGAATAAAATGAAGCGAACAAAATGAAGATAAAAAGATAAAGCGAACAAAACGAAGCGAATAAAACGAAGCTACCAAACGAAGCGAACAAAAGGAAGCAAACAAAAGGCAGCGAACAAAATGAAGATAAAAGACGAAGAGAACAAGATGAGGAGAAAAATATATAGGGAGAAAGATAAAGAGAACAAAATGAAGCGAATAAAACGAAGCTAACAAAACGAAGCAAACAAAAGGAAGCGAACAAAATGAAGATAAAAAGACGAAGAGAACAAAACGAAGCGAATAAAACGAAGCTAACAAAACGTAGCGAACAAAACGAAGCAAACAAAACGAAGCAAACAAAAGGAAGCGAACAAAATGAAGATAAAAAGTCGAAGAGAACAAAATGAAGCCAACAAAATGAAGCAAACAAAAGGAAGCTAACAAAATGAAGATGAAAAGACGAAGAGAACAAGATGAAGCGAACAAAATGAAGATAAAAAGATTAAGCGAACAAAACGAAGCGAAAAATATATAGGGAGAAAGATGAAGAGAACAAAATGAAGCGAACAAAATGAAGATAAAAAGACGAAGAGAACAACATGAAGCGAAAAATATATAGGGAGAAAGATGAAGAGAACAAAATGAAGCGAACAAAATGAAGATAAAAAGCTAAAGAGAACAAGATGAAGAGAAAAAGATGAAGAAAGACGAGTATGAATGTTATTGAGGAGGGTAACACTGAAATAGACAATTGAATGCAAGCGAAAATAGAATAGAAGGATCTCGCTGGGTTTTTGGTTTGTTGTGAATATTGGCAACACATGTGAGACAAGACTCGGCACGCGGAATTCCTCGTTGGTGATCATGACCCGACGACCCTTGCAGTGGGTGCGTACACTCCGCTCGAGAATTATTCGTTGATGGGAGCGACAAAAGGTCCCCAAGCGTCGATTATGGAGCGGATACGCCTCGGAAAGCGTAGCACAGTGCACGGGATCGAGTGCATAGAGAGGGAAGTGGAGGATAAGGATGGGGCTGGACTGTGGAGAAAGAGGAGATGGAGGAGGTCGAGAGAAGGGGAGAGTTGACCTTCGGCTGCGCCGGGAAAGTCAGGCAGTCACTGACCGACAGACTAACTTAACTGCTCTATCCTTCTCCTCCTCCCTTCTACGCCTCTGCCTCCTTTTGCGACTGTTAGTCCGATGCACCATGCACGGACCAACGTCACTCTTCCACCCTTCTCTCCTTCCTCCTCTCACCACCTTCCCATAACTCAAGCACAAATTCTCCTTCCTTCTCGCTCTTTTATCTTCCTCTCGTCTCCTGTTTCGCTCTTTTGTCTCTCTTTTCACTCTTTGCCTTTCCTTTTCACTCTTCAGTCTCTTCACTCTTCAATCTCTTCACTCTTCAGTCTCTTTAGTTTTTTCACTACTTAGTCTCTTCTTTTTTCAGTCTCTTCACTTTTTATTTTTCTTTTTTACTTTTCAGTCTCTTCAGTCTTTATTTTTCTTTTTCACTCTTCAGTCTCTTCAGTCTTTAGTTTTCTTTCTTACTCTTCAGTCTCTTCAGTCTTTAGTTTTCTTGTTCACTATTCAGTCTCTTCTTTTTTCAATCTATTCACTCCTCAGTCTCTTTAGTTTTCTTGTTCACTATTCAGTCTCTTCTTTTTTCAATCTATTCACTCCTCAGTCTCTTCAGTTTTTTCACTACTCAGTCTCTTCTTTTTTCAGACTTTTCTTTCTTCAGTTTTCCTCTTCACTTTTCAGTCTCTTCACTCCAATTTTTCACTATTCAGTCTCTTCTTTTTTCAGTCTATTCACTCCTCAGTCTCTTCAGTTTTTTCACTACTCAGTCTCTTCTTTTTTCAGACTTTTCTTTCTTCAGTTTTCCTTTTCACTTTTCAGTCTCTTCACTCTTTATTTTTCTTTTTTACTTTCATGTCTTTAATTTTCTTTTTCACTCTTCAGTTTTTCATTATTCAGTCTTTCTCTTTTCAGTCTATTCACTCTTCAGTCTCTTCAGTTTTTTCACTATTCAGTCTCTTCTTTTTTCAGTCTTTTCACTCTTCACTTTTTCCACTATTCAGTTTCTTCTCTTTTTAGTCATTTCACTCTTCAGTTTTTTCACTCCTGTTTCTTCACCTTTCAATTTTTTCATTATTCATTATTTCTACAATCTACAACTTTCCATTCCTTTCCCTTTCCAGTTTCTCTTTCACTATTCCGTTTCCATTTTACTCTTCCAAATTTTCCTTTCAGTTTTTCTTTTCACTCTATACTTTTTCCTTTTGTTCGTTCATTTGTCTTCCAAATACTTCTTTTCTTTTTTTACTTTCCTTCATTTTTGACCTTTTTTGTAAATTTTTGCATGTATTTTATTATTCTTTGCTCCAACGTTTCTTTTACTATACATTTTTCTCTTAAATTCATCCTTAAAAATCATCCTACTTCTACTTTTGCGTCTATTCTTTTGTCTTCCATCTCTTTTTTTGTATTCCATCTCCTTTTTCCATTCCATCTCCTTTTTGCATTCCATCTCTTTTTCGTACTACATCTCCTTTTTGTATTCCATCTCTTTTTTGTACTACATCTTTTTTTTATTTCGTTTCCTTTTTTTATTCCATCTCCTTTTTGTATTATGTCTCTTCTTTTGTATCCCATCTCTCTTTTTCTATTCCATTTCATTTTTAGATTCCATCTCTTTTTTCTTGTATTTCGTCTCTTTTTTGTATATTCCATCTCGTTTTTTCTATTCCATCTCGTTCCTTCTATTCCATTTAATTTTTGGATTCCATCTCTTTTTTTTAAAATTTATTTCCTTCTTGTATTCCATCTCATTTTTGTATTCCATCTCTTTTTTTGTAGTTTATTTCCTTCTTGTATTCCAACTCCTTTTTTATTCCATCCCTTTTTCCTATTTTAGTCCATTCTTGTATTCCATCTCCTTTTTTTGCATCTCCTTTTTGGATCCGTCTCGTTTTTGTATTCTGGCTCCTTTTTGTGCGCCGTCTCTTCTTTTTTCCTCCGTCTCTTTTTTTGCACTCGGTCTCTTTCTTCACTCCCTTGGTCTCATGCCTCCTCCTTCATTAGACCAGACCCTTCAGTCACCTTATTATGTTACCGTGCTGCCTCCGTTTGCTATCTTTAACCCTGAAACCCGTTCGAATTGCCAACCAAGACGGGAATTCGCGCAGACGCTTTACTCGCACCCGGAAAAGGTTAAAGGACTAGGAAACGAAAGGGAGAGTCGACCTCAACAAGAGACGTCCCCTACATGCATAATCAACTTGAGCTATTGGACATTTTACAAAGAACTTCATGACTTTCAGATATAACTTCTCCTTTCAAAAATCTCAACACGAATTACTTCAACTTGCGAACCAAACCGTCAATTTGCCAAATCAGCAAAAAAATTTATTCCAAAGAAACTATCCCGGATCAATTCCAAAGCAGATTCCTGGATCAATTTCAAAGCAGAAACGTATTGAATCAATTTCGAAGAAGAAGGAAATTTTATACCAATTCTAAAGCAAAAAGTCCTCGATGTTTTCCCAGAGGCGGAAAATGTTGAATTCTTCATTTTTTGTTGTTGTTGAATTCTTCATTTTTGACAATTGTTGAATATTTCGTTTTTTGTTGTTGAATATTTCGTTTTTTGTTGTTGAATTTTTGATTTGTTGTTGTTGAATTCTTCATTTTTGGATTGCGGGTCGCGAAATCTGTTTTGAAGCGAATTGTTCGTGGTTTTCGGTGTTGCTTTTTTGCTGTTGAATTTTGTCAAGTACAACCAGAAGCCTCGTACCCGGAAATCCACGCATCGGTAATCAGCGGATAACGTCATCGCACATGCAATATACATACATTTCCAGTCAGGGCTGTATTTTTTCGACGCTATAACAAAGGTCAAAATGACACCAATGGGAAGTATGCGTGACTCCTCTTCCGTCCTCCCAGACATAAGAGAGAGGTTACTGACCAAGTTGAACTCGCACAATTTCTTGCACATTTTAGGGTTTTTATCCATATCCTCAATTCTGACTTTCAACATCATTTTGACAATCAATCTTCCAGATAAAACGACCCAACAGAGGATGTCTAAAATAAAAAGATAATCCAATTATGCCCATTTTCATTATTTCAATCAATTTTTAGCATTTCTCGATCAAATCAAAAAACTTCTGGAATTTAAACTGGAATTTAAAACTGGAATTTAAGACTAGAATTTAAAACTGGAATTTAAAAGTAGAATTTAAAAGTAGAATTTAAAACTAGAATTTAAAACTAAAATTTAGAAAGACTAAGGGAGTTTTGATAGACGAGGTTCCAAAGTCTTTGAATGATTGTGAAAAGAAGTGGCTTGTAGAAATCAGGAAAAGTTGAGCGTTGATTGTGAATGTCTCTGAAGTGAAATTGATTACAACTTTTATTTCGTCACGTGAAGATAAAGTATCAATCGATGTATAATTAATTCCATTCTGGTCTTTAGACGACAAATATTGGCTCAAGTTATTGATGAATGTAATTAAAGAACAATCAAGCTGCTGATATCAGATGTTTCATGCTTGGCCTGGTGGTATCAGCGTTCCGGTAACCCCTCGAGGAACCCCTGGTTGCGTCACAAGCAGCGACAGATATGTCATTGTATTGATTTAGAAACGGGGTTAAGACGCGTTTTAGAAGCTTTGACAGAGCAAGGGCACGTCATTAAGTGTCAAAAGACACCTCAAGTAGAGACAAGAGGTGTTTAGAAGTACATGAATAAAATGCTTCAAAAGAAGGTACAGCAGCAGAAGATCCAGAAGAAGATCCACTAACCGAAGATCCACTAACAGAAGATCCAACAGCAGTTCCAATAACAGAAAATCCAACAGTAGATCCACTAACAGAAGATCCACTAATAGAAGATTCAGCAGAAGATCCATTAACAGAAGATCCAACAGTAGTTCCACTAACAGAAGATCCAGCAGGAGATCCACTAACAGAAGATCTAGCAGGAGATCCACTAACAGAAGATCTAGCAGGAGGTCCACTAACAGAAGATCCAACAGTAGATCCACTAACAGAAGATCCAGCAGAAGATCCACTAACAGAAAACCCAGCAGAAAATGCATCCGCAGAATGTGTAACAGTACAAAATGCATCAAAAGAAGATGCAACAGAAGAAGTTGCACCAAAAGAAGCTGCACCAGAAGAAGTAAAGAAGAAGCTAAAAACAAAAAGCAAAGAAAAATCAAAAACAAGTAAAGAAAAATCAAAACCAAGAAGTAAAGAAGAAACGAAAAATAAAAAATAAAAAACAAGAAGTAAAGAAGAAACGAAAAATAAAAAACAAGAAGTAAAGAAAGAACAAAAAGTAAACAAAAATCAAAAACAAGAAAAAACCAAAAAACAAAAGAAAAAAAAAGCCTAGAACAAAAACCGATAAACCTGTACCTTCCAGAAGACTCTACCTAAAAAAGACCTCCGCAAAAAGAGTGTTTTTTCACGTGAATCGAGAAAATGTTTTTTCAAGTGCTACTGTTATCCCCTTCCTTGTTGACGCCCGTTCACTTTCTCCGATAGTGCGAGAGTCCACCCCCTCCGTGGATTCCCCGCCCTGGTATCCCCACCAGCGTCGGGGTCTAGGCTAGCACAGTAGGTCTAGGTCTAGGCTGACATACTAGTGCTCATTCCATAGTGCGTTTGGGACGTCAAGGGCCGTCACTCACGCTAGCAAAACTCGAGTTGCATGTGTGCAAACGGCAGGAGTGTGTGCAGCTCACAATCACTGGTCTCCGTAGGTATATTTAGATGCTTGCATGCACGACTTCTGCGGCTTCAGTTCCCCGTTTCATGTGGCAATGTGCCTGTGTGAATTCGCAATGCCCCACATACACGCACGAGATGAGAGTGGGCTCTCGACCGGTCTTCGCCAACCGGAAATGAATCATTTCAAATTGTCAATTTTCGCCCCAAGCATGGGAGGATGCAAGAGATCGACTCTGCCTGTATCCTGATCAATCTTTTCAAACTGGAAAATCTGACGAGGAAAATCAAGCTGTCGAGAAAGCTTCAACTGCCGAGAAAAATCTAGATGCCAGAGAAAGAAGCTGTCAAAAAAAACTAGATGCTAAAAAAAGAAGCTGTCAAAAAAAAATTAGATGCCAGAAAAAGAAGCTGTCAAAAAAAATCTAGATACCAGAAAAAGAAGCTGTCAAAAAAATCTAGATCCCAGAAAAACAAGATGTCAAGAAAAATCAAGATGTCGAGAAAAATCAAGCTGCCGAGAAAAATCAAGATGCCGAGAAAAATCAAGCTGACAAGACAATTTTCGAAGATTAAATCATTCATCGCAGAAATAGATGATAACAAGAGTAAAGAGTAAGGAATAAAATACAGAAAATGGGAAAGGAAGCAAAAAATCGAAAAATTGAAGATATGAAGGAAACCGGAAATAATTTCCAGTGTTTGAAATCTTGAAAGTTAATCGAAGCACTTGGGAGCAAAGTCAGAAACGTGCATCTTCACATTTGGCAAGCTTCCAGAGTTGAAATTTCGATCCGTTTGGAGTTTAAAGACCTTGAAACTTGAACACCTTAAAAGCGGGAAGGAAAAGAGGGATATTAAAACACGTTCGAATTTGTCGATTTGCAGGTCTGCAAAATTAGATAGTTTGTGCATTTTGAATATCCAAGGTTGGACGGGTTCGAAATCATCTCGGCGACTGCTTGAACTTTCATGAGATTCAAATTCCACAAGCAAACGAGATTCAATATGCAAAAGATTAAAAGCAGAATCTCTTGACAAGACCCTGCCAAGCGGGATTCACTTCCAAGTTATCGGATTTTCAAGAATTCCACAAAGTTATCAGATTTTGGAATATCAGACTTTGAATAATTTTCTTTAAAGTACAATTCTCAAAAGCGTCAAAAATTTGTAGAATTGATTAAATTCAAAATTGACGAGACTTCGAATAAATGCAAAATTGACGAGACTTTGAATAATTTTCAAATTGACGAGACTTTGAATAAATTCAAAATTGACGAGGCTTTGAATAATTTAAAAATTGGTCCAACTTTAAATTGATCATGTGGTTAAGAGTTCAATTAAAAAATTTAAAATTAACTCCAAAGTTATGAAGCTGAAATAAATCGATTCTTATTTCTAAAAGAGCGAGTTGCCAAAAGCATTATCTTCGAAAGGACTGCAAGAAAGCGCTATTTAGGGTTTTTGGCTCCCTCTAATTTGTTCCGCGTTGGTTAGCGTAGTGCGAAAGGAGTCGGTTCTCACGAAGAATCGCCAACCGTGAAGGAATAAAACATGTCGTGCTTAAAGTACGTCATTTCTCCTCAATATGATAGACTCGTTTTCTTCGCTTTAAACGCAAGCACGCACGGCCTATGCAAGTAGATAAAAAAGAAAAAAAGGAAAAGACGGAGAGAATTCAAATTAAAGGACGCACATAATCGCAGACTCGAAGATACACGTTGTCTGAAACTACAGAGAGTATACTCGCATCCGGATATGGGGCAAAGTGGTACAGTCTAGCTGCAGCAAAGAGGAAGAGGCTGGAAGATGAACAAGTGCGAGAGGAAGGGCTGGAGAATTAAGGAAGAGAGAGAGGAAGGCTTGGGCAAGTAGTTGGGAAATTGCGGCTTAGAGAAGGGAAGAGACGATGAAGAGACGAGGAAGAGACGATGAAGAGATGAGGAAGAGACGAGGAAGAGACAAGGAAGAGACAATGAAGAGATGATGAAGAGACGAGGAAAAGACAATGAAGAGACAATGAAGAGACGATGAAGAGACGATGAAGAGACTATGAAGAGATGAAAAAGGAACGAAAAAAGACAATAAAGAGACAAAAAAGACGAAAAAGAGAAGAAAAATAGACAAAAAAGGTACAATAGAGACGATAGAAAGAAAAAAAGCGACGAAAAAGAAAGAAAAGCCAAATCAAAAAAAGAAAAACAATTCAAGAGAAAGAAGAAGCAACTCAAAAGAAGGAAAAAGCGAGCCAGAAAAAGAAAAGGGTAGGCAAAAGAAAGAAGCCAAAAGAAAAGTAAAAGCGAGTAAAAAAAAGCGATAGCCAAGAGAAAGAAAAAGTGAGCCAAAAGAAAGAAAAAGCGAGCGAAAAGAAAGCAAAAGCGAGTCAAACAAACAAAAAAGAACTTCAAACAGGGACGTACATCTCATTTACATCCAGCTGACGAAAAACTAAACATAATAAAGAAAATATGGAACATCTTCATTACCCAAGAAGCAAAAACCAAAAAATACTATCCACCATGATTTTTCTCCCCAGACGATTCAAAACAATAAACAAAATATCACGATTCGTCAAATAAAAATGATTCCTCAAATAAAAATGATTTTTCAAATAAAAATGATTCCTCAAATAAAAATCGTTCCTCAAATAAAAATGGTTTCTCAAATAAAAATGACTCCTCAAACAATAAATTTAATCAAACTTTCTCCCTTAATTAATCTCAATGAACCCTTAACTAATTTCTCCCACCTCGTGAGAAAACTGGGATTTTTGCAACAACAAGGGGTTGACATGTGCAGTGGAAATGAGTTAGTTCTGGATGCGGCCCTGGAAACGAAAGAGGGAACTTGGATGAAAAGACAGACAAGCTTAAAAGAGAGAGAAGGAGTGACGAAAGAGGAAGAGTGGGTAGGGAGGGTTGGTGCATGTTGGGATGAGGCGAAGAGAGTTGGCCAGGAGGGGTATGGGGGGAGGGGGGAAGGGGGACAGACGGGGTGAATTGCCGGCGACAAGGTCACCGCCTATACCATGCTAAAGCTAAACCGCCGATGCCTTGTGCTGCACTCTAGCCAAATGCGACCATCCGCGTGCAAATTTCTCTCAATGTAGATGTATATGCATGTGCACGCATATTCGCACAATGGAAATAAGGAAAGTGACACTCAGCGAGAAGCGCATACGCCCAGATTCCCAAGCAAGGCGATAATCGCCTGATTAAGCCAAAATGCAAAAATCCACTCTGCGCCCAAAATGCTAATATGGATTTTTCGGGAGTATCCGAGAATTTCGAAGGCCGACCTGTTCCACACGTCTTGCAATTCCGTTTCTTTATATCCATAAAGCTTTTATCATTTTTTACAATTTTTTTGTACGTTTTCTGCACTTTTTTGTACTTTTTCTGTACTTTTCTGTACTTTTTTATACTTTTTCTGTACTTTTCTGTACTTTTTTATACTTCTTGTACTTTTTTGTACTTTTTTTCTATTTTCTTTGTACTTTTTTGTACTTTTTTGTACTTTTTGTGTACTTTTGTATAATTTTGTGAAAAGCTTGGTTAAATGAGCAGTTTTTACGAAAATTTTTCTTTGTATTTATACGAGATGTGTTTGTACGAAATGTGTTTGTACGAAATGCTTCTGTGCGAAATAAATTTCTACAAGATGCATTTGTACGAAATAAATTTCTACAAGAAATGTCTACGAAATAAATTTCTACAAGATGCGTCTGTACGAAATAAATTTCTACAAGAAACGTCTATACGAAATAAATTTCTACAAGATACGTCTATTCGAAACGAATTTCTCTATACAAGATGCGTCGGTACGAGATAAATTTTTACAAGATAAATCTACACATTCATAAAGAATACATTATCTTTGATTATATTGCTTATGGATCAGGAATAATCACGATTGCTGAGTCTTATTTATACAACCTATGATTACAATTTACGATTGGACGCGAGGGACTAAAAAACGCGCTCAAGAGAATACAAAAACGAAAAGATTGATCATGAATTTGTCACTCGATTATCACACATCCTCGCAAAATATTATAAGTCTCATCGCAAACTAAATTTAATTCTAAATGGCATTTGAAATTATTCTGGATCATTTGAAATTATTCTAAATCATGTGAAGTTATCCTAGATCGTTTGAAGTTATCCTAGATCGTTTGAAGTTATCCTAGATCATCTGAAGTTATCCTAGATCGTTTGAAGTTATTCTAGATCATTTGAAGTTATCCTAGACCATTTGAGGTTATTCTAAATTATTTGAAGTTATCCTAGATCATTTGAAGTTATTCTAAATCATTTAAAATTATTCTAAATCATTTGAAATTATTCTAAATCATTTGAAATTATTCTAAATCATTTGAAGTTATATTCCAGATCATTTGAAATTATTCGAGATCATCTCCAAAGATTTCGGTTTTTCCATCGAGACGAAAGAATCGGGTTGTTATTGTTGGCTTGTTTTTGCAACAATGAGATCATCATAATTATCCAGATTAACGTCTAGCCAGATACTTGAAGAGGTGTCAAGAGTCAAAGCTCCTTGACAAGCTCCTTGGTTTTCTTCTCTTTGTATCGGTGATTCTGCAAACGATACATTTTCTCGATTGCATGTAAATAAAGCGACGCTTGTAGTAAATGTGAAATCATGTTTTCTAGAAGCGTTTCTTGTAGAATTGTCGTAAAATCCTACGTTGTAAAAGCCTCTGTTGTAAAATCCTCTGTTGTAAAATCCTCCGTTGTAAAATCCTGTGTTGTTAAATCCTACGTTTTAAAATCCTGTGTTGTAAAATCTTGCGTTGTAAAATCCTGTGTTGTTAAATCCTACTTTGTAAAATTCTCCGTTGTAAAATCCCGCGTTGTAAAATCGTGTTGTAGACTCGTGTAAATGTATACATAAGAGCGTTAAAAGAGACGGTCTATACCGGTGTTTGATTATTTGCGGGGAGACCTTGAGGCGAGTTTATTCGCTCTTTGAGAATATATCGAACGGTGGACGTGTTTCTCTTTCTCTCTTTCTCTCTTCCTCTTTGACTATCCGGCTGGATCTTGTGGTCTCTCCTCTCTCGCATACTCCGACTGTCCATCTGGTTGAGAACCGTCTCGTGCAACACAGCGCTATGCATTTTTGCCGGCGGCGGCTCGAGTAACACACACGTTCACACCACAACTGTGCTCTGATAATATGTACACTGCAAATATACAATACTGCAATACTCAGCCACAGTAGGGGCAGAGACCCAGGAAGGACGCAGCCAGCCAGCCTGCCTATCTGGTAAGTCCGCTTCTCTCACCTACGGCCTCATCCAAACAACATTTACCATTTCCAACTCAATTCCTCTCTTCTTTATCTCTCTCCACAATATTTTATTTCCAATTTTCAATTGCTCAAAATTCCTCACCATCAAACCCCAAGAACCGCAAACTTTCACTCGTCTCTTCAAAATTCAAACTTCCATTCGTAAGAAATCGTAGACATTCTTTCGTCGCGTAAAATTCTTTCGTCCCCTAAACATTTTTGCGCCTAAAAATAAATGCGTACCTTTTGAACAATGCGTACCTTTTGAACAAAGCGTTCATTTTCAACAACAAATGCGTTCCTTTTGAACAATGCGTACATTTCAACAACAAATTTCCTTTTCAACAATGCGTACATCTTTCCAAGTCAAGTAAACATTTTCTTCTCCATTTTCTTTTCGATTTTCTTTTCGATTTTCTTTTCGATTTTCTTCTTCATTTTCTTCTCCATTTTCTTCTCCATTTTCTCCTTCATTTTCTTCTTCATTTTCTTCTCCATTTTCTTCGATCGCACCTCCGAATTTCACTAAAACCGCTTTTCCTACATTCAAAAATCTTTCCAAAAACAATGAATAATTCGGAGCATCCTTGCCACTTCCAAGCATCATCATCTAAATTAGCGCTGCTTTTGTATTCGGTCGACGAAAAGTAGTTATGCGGACTCTAATTTTGTATGCTGGAATTACAGACGTAGACAAAAAATCTCATCGGTATGAAATATTTGACATTTACACACACGAGGTACTTTTTTTCTGAATCCTTTATGCGTTCATCGTCTGCATTGACGTGGTGCGTTGGCCGATAACTGCCGGATGGTATGCCGTTGATGACAATATTATTCGCAAAAAGTGACCTTTTCCAGAGGGTGAATCCAAGCTGGTATATTAATATTAAATCTCCGCTTTTTACCTGCAACCACAGAAACTCCTTGACTTTGAATCGGTCCCCTCAACAAAAAAAAAAAGAAAGAAAATTTTTCCGTTATTTCCTGCTTTGCAAAAAAGTTTGCAAAATGTTTTTTTCTTTTCTACCACAAAACCTTGAATCGTACGTTCATTGTCGAGTACTGTTTCGCTGAATCGACACTGAATTCCGGAAATGAGGTTCTGAAAAGACAAAAAGCTTTATCAGCTTGAATTTTACTGTTAGATCAAGAAAGAGATATATGCTGTTGTTGCGACTAGAATACGTAATTTGCGGAGTCGTAAGAAGAAATAAAACGCGGTCGACGAGAATGCAGTGGAAGAAAGAAAAGTAGTGAAAAAGAGGAAAGTAGTGAAAGAGAAGAAAGTAGTGAAAGAGAGAAAAGTAGTGAAAGAGAGAAAAGTAGTGAAAGAGAGGAAAGTAGTGAAAGATAGAAAAGTAGCAAAGAAAGGAAAGTATCAAAAAGAAAAAAAAGTATCAAAGAAAGTACAACAAAAGAGAAGAAAGTACCAAAGAAAGGAAAGTAACAAAAGAAAAGAAAGTACCAAAGAAAAGAAAGTACCAAAGAAAAGAAAGTACCAAAGAAAAGAAAGTACCAAAGAAAAGAAAGTACCAAAGAAAGGAAAGTAGCAAAAGAAGAAAAAATCCATCAAAGAGAGGAAAAACAGAAAAAGAGCCAAAACAGTCAAGGAAGAGAAAAAACAGAAAGAAAAAAATGAATAAATAAATGAAGAAATGAAAAAATGAAAAAATAAATGAAGAAATAATGAAAGAAAAAAAATGAAAGAAAGGTCCAACAAAAGATCTCAAGAAAATCCAAACGAAAATCACCAGAAGAAAAAGAAAAGAAAATGTCTGGAGCCGAAAGGACCATCATTTTGAAAATGAGGGGCGTGCTTTGAAGTTGCGGAAGCAAGGATGATTTCCGAGCTTAAAAAGCGAATGGAACTCGGTCAGGAAGCAGAGGAGTGCACCGGTGTTGGCTAGAGACCACGCCTCATCCCCTTCCCCGCCAGGTTCCCCTCTTTCCCGTGGACGACCTAGACCTAGACCTAGACCTAGTCTAGTCTCAGAATCCACTTGGCTTTCTTCCTTTTATTTTTACTCGGTGGCTCCTCGTTCTGCTTGCTACACGAAGCATTGCATAAGCAAACGATTACACCTTTCACGGAGTCAGAAGCATTAAACAGGGTCATGACAACTCTTTGATCATATAATCGGATATTGCTTCGCAACTCGTCATATTCACGTCCGTTCTAAATTAACCTCCAATTGCCCACTCAGACCAACAATATTTCATTATCTTCAAACCTTCTTTCCTTTGAACAACACTCCTCTCCAACCAACGAGACATAAATTCATTTTCATTCTAATCTTTTCACTCAAAAATGCCTGATTCCGTTCAGTCCAAACGCAGTTGTGCCGATGAATCGATGATGAAATGAAAATTCCTACTACCACGCACCTGGACAAAAAATTATGATGATGAGTAAAAGATTCATTGAGCAAATTGTGGTGTTCATTAACAGGAAAATAAAAGCTAGAAAATGGAGACAGGAGAATGAAAATGAGAGAGGAAAATGAAAACGAGAAAATGAAACTGGAAAATGAAAACGAGAAAATGAGACAGAAAAATAAAAACGAGAGAATGAGACAGGAAAATTAAAACGAGAAAATGAGACAGGGAAATAAAAAACGAGAAAATGAGACAGGAAAATAAAAACGAGAAAATGAGACAGGAAAATAGAAACGAGAAAATGAGACAGGGAAATTAAAATGAGAAAATGAGACAGGAAAATAAAAACGAGAAAATGAGGCAGGAAAATTAAAACACAAAAATGAAGACGGAAAAATGAAAACAAGAAAATGGAGGCAGGAAATGAAAACTCGAAAATTAAGACAGAAAAATGAAAATGGAAAAATTACAATCAATAGAAAATGGAGAGAAAATATAAAAGAACTAAAGAGCAGAAAAATTGGTAATGAAAGAAAAATATTTCAAGCAAGAAATGTTGCAAGAAAATTTTGCAAACAGAAGAATGAATAGAAAAGAATCATAAAATGATCATTATGGAATGTGAACAAAATTATTGTAAAATAAACAAAATTATTGTAATACGAACAAAATTATTGCAATACGAACAAAATTAATTTGTAATTCGAACAAAAATTTTGCAATACGAATAAAATTATCGTAATTCGAACAAAATTAATTTATAATTCGAACAAAAATTTTGCAATACGAATAAAATTATTGTAATTCGAACAAAATTATTGTAATACCAACAAAATGATTGTAGTACGAACAAAATTTTTGCAATATGAACAAAATTAATTTATAATTCGAATAGTACGAACAAAATTTTTGCAATATGAACAAAATTAATTTATAATTCGAATAGTAAGAACAAAATTCTTGCAATACGAACAAAATTAATTTATAATTCGAACAAAATTTTTGCAATACGAAAAAAATCATTGTAACAAAAAGAAAAAAATAGTACTATGAACACAATGAAAAATTGGCAATAAAAATAATAAAACAAAAACAGTTAAATCCATGACACGTGACCCTTATTCACGATTACATTTAAAATTCCATATTTCTGGGAATTTTGTAATTTTATTTCCGTTTGTATAATTTCAAGTATTTTGAGTTGTTTACATATTTCGCGTTTAATCGAGAAGTGAATTACGGCGCTGGTGTGTTTCGTGTCTGGCGATATTTTAAAAATACTCCGGGGAATACTTGATCTAGGGCAACCAAGACACACTCGATCCACGGAAAAAGAAGTGGCGTCGCGCTGCCGCATTTTTATGTATATTTTCACCGAGAAAAAACAATCACAGTTGCCAAGATCCTGCCAAATTTGTGGATGGCTGCACTGAAAAAAATTATATTTTTAATCTACAAAATAATCCAACGACGAAAGTTGCCGATTCAGTGCCAAGATCGCAAAGGTTTTATCTATATTTAAAAATCTCGGCTTTTTTTAAAGTTTGCGCTTTATTTCCTGTACGATTTTCTCAACTTTCTACAATTTTTCTTTTTACTATTAATAATATTCTTTTTACAATTAATAATATTCTTTTTACAATTAAAAATATTCTTTTTACAATTAATAATATTCTTTTTACAATTAATAATATTTTTTTTGCAATTAATAATATTTCAATTATTATCCAAATTCGAATGTTGACATTTTTGAACAGAAAAGTGGATTGGAATTTAGAATTTCAACTCCAAAAGAAAGAAAGAAAGAAAGAAAGAAATTAGAATCGTAAATAAAGAGAAAAGCAAAAATATATTTTATGACATTTGCGCAAATTCGACAATTGTTTTTTCAGCACGTTGTCGCTTTCGATATCGAACGCAATTAAAGTGAAATCTACTGGCGTTTCGAAACGTCGACACTGAGCCCCTTGACTCCGCAATATTCTACACCTACAGTAAATTTGGCCAACCGGAGGAAATAACGAGCCTATTAAATCCTCTCAACAAAATTACACAAAAGATTTGGGATCAATTAAAATAATTTCAAGAACACAAAAAGAAACAACAATTTTTCGTGAAGGTAAAAAATACGCATCTTACTTTAAACTCAATATTTAAGCGATTAAAAAAACCTCAGATTAGAAAGTGGCTTTTAACCGCAAAAAAATCTAATTAAAGTTTTAACAATGTTTACACTCAGTTATGTAATTTAAAAAAATTTAAAGGAGAATATAACGAAGAAAAATATGAGATAAAGATAAAAATTGAAATGATCTAAGTTTTAGACAAAAATTGAAATAATCGAAAGCAAAGATAAAAATTTAAATTTACTAAAATTGAGACAAAAATTGAAATAATCGAAAGTTTGGACAAGAATTGAAATCAGTGAGCGACGAAGTAAGAACTGAAATAATTAAACGTGGAAATAAAATTGAAATCATCGAAAGTGCAGATAAGAACTGAAATAATCGAAAGTGCAAATAAAAATTGAAATAATCGAAAATAAAGATAATAATTAAAATCAGCAAATATTGAACATAAGAACCAAAATTATTAAAATTAAATATTGATACAATCGAAAAACCAGATTAAAATTGAAATCTGTGAGTTTTGAAATACAAACAGAAATCATTAAACGTGTACAAAAAATTGAAATAATCGAAAAGGCAGATAAAAATTGAAATCAGTGATTATTGGAAATGAAAACTGAAATTGTTGATTGTGGGAATAAAAATTAAAATAATCGAAAGACCGGATAAAAATTGTAACAATTGAAAGTTTAGACCAAAAATTGAAATCAGCGAGCGTTGAAATAAAAATTAACAATTGAAAATCCAGATAAAAATTGAAACATTCGAAAGAATAGACAAAAATTGAAATCAGTGAGCTTGAAAAAAAATTGAAATAAACAAAAGTACATTATAAATTGAAACGATGGAAAGTCGAGACAAAAATTGAATTCAACGAGCTAGAAATAAAAATTCAAGTAATCGAAAGTCTGGATAAAAATTAAAATAAACGAGAGTGTAAACAAAAATTTAAATCAGCGAGCGTTGAAATAAAAAAAAAATAATGTGCAGTCGAAATAAAAATAGAAACAATTGAAAGTTCAGATCAAAAATTGAAATCAGAGAGCGTTGAAATAAAAATTGAAATAAAAATTGAAATAAAAAGTGAAATAAGAATTGAAACAAACGAGAGTTTAAACAAAAATTTAAATCAGCGAGCATTGAAATAAAAAATGAAATAAATTGCAGTCGAGATAAAAACTGAAACAATTGAAAGTGCAGATCAAAAATTGAAATTAGAGAGCGTTGTAATAAAAATTGAAATAAAAATTGAAATAAAAATTGAAACAAACGAGAGTTTAAACAAAAATTGAAATCAGCGAGCATTGAAATAAAAAAAATGAAATAATTTGCAGTCGAGATAAAAACTGAAACAATTGAAAGTGCAGATCAAAAATTGAAATCAGAGAGCGTTGAAATAAAAATAAAAATAAAAATAATAATTGAAATAAAAATTGAAATAAAAATTGAAATAATCGAAAGTCTAGATAGAAATTGAAATAATTAAAAGTCCAGATAAAAATTGAAACGATCAAAAGTTCAGATCAAAATTGAAAACAGCGAGCGTTGAAATATAAATTGAAATAATCGAAAGTCCAAATAAAAATTGAAATGATCGGAAGTTCAAATAAAAATTAAAATAATAATGGATAGTCCAAATAGAAATTGAAATAATTTGCAGTCCAAATAAAAATTGAAATAATTTGCATTCCAGATAAAAACTGAAATAATCAAAAGTCTAGATAAAAATTGAAATTACCGGAAATCGAAATAAAAATTGAAATAATCAAGAGTTCAAACCAAAATTGAAAACAGCGAGCGCTGAAATAAAAATTGAAATAATCGAAAGTCCAAACAAAAATTGAAATAGTCGACAGTCCAAATAAAAACCAAAACAATCGAAAGTGCAAAAAAAATTAAAACCATCGAAAGTTAAGACCAAAAACTGAAACCGAAAGTTGAGACCAAAACTGATCTCAGCGAACGTAGAAACAAAAATTCGAAAGACCAGACAAAAATGAAAATCATGAGAGTGAAAAAAACTAAAACAATCAATCATAAAAAAAATTGCACCAACGAGAATAAAAAGTCAAAAAAATATTGAATATATTCAATATTTAATATAAATATAAATAATATAAATATAAATAAAATTTCAAAATATAAATTGAAATAAAAATATTGAAGAGCAAAGTAATGTTTACAAGACGGTAAACTTGTATTTGGTAAACGATTAAAAATCATTTGATGGCACTTTACGCAAGAAATTTTGGAAATTCGTTTAATTAAAGAAATTTTGATGAAAAAACGAGCGCAATTGGAACGCGAAGCTGGTGGAGTGACAGTGGAGGGGTTTACCCGTTACCAAATCGGTATGGCGTAACATTTTGCTTATTCATGTTCGATTATACAATCCGGCACACTTTTACTCGCTGGTCTGCTGAATGTGCCGCGCACACCGCGCGCTCTGCGCCATTGTGGGCCGCAATAATCCAACGTAAAACGCCATTATAATACGCGCTCTGCGCCCAAGAAATGAGGCCGATTCGATAGTCAACGCGAGGCGCGCAAATTATGTCTCTATTCGCGTGGTAATTCCAACCGAGCGGAAAGTGAAAACGCAATCTCCAATTCATTTTCACCATTTTCCTTATTCGTCTTTTAATTCCCTCTTTCCTTTTGCCAATTATTGGCGCTAATTTAATTTTCAAATCAAGTCACGTCGGGAATAAAGTGTCCTAGCAAATTTATGTTTTCTGGGTGAATCCTCTTAGGTTGGAGGCCTTTCTGCATTGAAAATAGAACAGAGGAAAGTCTAATAGACGTTGTTAAAAATGTAAAGGGTTTCCTATTCGTTCGACTTTTTTTTTTTTTTTTTTTTTTTTTTTTTAAAAAAGTAGGTTGCCGAGACAGAGGACAAGAACTGGGTCACGAGCAAACATATTCCAACTTGTCGAACGATACATAAGATATCTTCTTTTTTATACAAGGTGTCTAATTTAATTTCAGCTCTTTATTGCTTAGAAATTCAGTTTCATTTTCCAATCTCAAGATTAAGTATAGTACTCTTCCAGTCACTTTAGCCAAACTTCATAATGGCACATTTTAATACCAAATTAGCTATTTTGGATTTTATTTCATTAACATATTTAATTCCATTGACATATTTCATTTCATTCACATATTTTAATTTTTTCATGACCGTTTTTTAAATTCCTTGACCGATTTTTCAAAATCTTTACAAATTTTCAAACTTTAATGTTTCTTTATCTTCTTTACCAAGTTTTTATTTATTTAGCTAGATTTAATTTTTCTTAGCAACTTTTTGATTTATTTCGCTACATTTAAATTTTTTAGCAACAATTTAAAAATTTAATTTTTTTAGTAATAATTTAAAATTAAAATTTTTTAGCAACAGTTTAAAATTTAAATTCAATTATTTTTAGTATTTTCGAAACTTTTAAATCTCTTTACCAAGTTTTAAATGTATTTAACTAAATTTTTTTGCGACTTTAGAATTTACCAATTTTCAAATTTAGAAATCTGTAAATCCATTTGGTAATTTTAGAATTAACTCAGAAATCTAGTTGAAATTTATCTAAAGTTTGGCTTTGTTTAAACGGTTTAAAATTCAGAAATCTAGTTGAAATTTATCTAAAGTTTGGCTTTGTTTAAACGGTTTAAAAATTGACTCAACAATCAACTTGACAAATCCCGATACGAGACGTTTTTCGATAAAGGCTTCTGAGCCAGATACACTTTCACTTTTTCGTTATAACACATGCCTTTAAAAAATTTGTTAATTTTATCTCAATCGACCTGATTTTTACGTAAGGTGCAATTTCAATCTGCCGAAAAAGAAATGTCCAAGAAGATTACACATCGAGTTTTTCACTTATTCTGATTTGATTTTATATTTCGTTTAATCATGTTTATGAGCTTGTCCAATAATCGGCTTTTTTATCTCGAGACCTTTCACTTGGTTCCTCTCGCTGATCTGATAAGCAATTTGCACGACTTTTTATTAAGAACTTAAATCAAAATACTTTTAAGTCACGCTCCATGACAAATAAAATCGACAAAACGTAAATAAATAAAAAGCAAGTCAAACTTGAAAGAATAAATTAAAATCACGAAAAATATTTTACGAAAAAGCTTACGAAAGGCTTACGAAAGACTTACAAAAAACTTACAAAAAACTTACAAAAAACTTACAAAAAACTTACAAAAAAACTTACAAAAAACTTACAAAAATCTTACAAACAACTTGCAAAAAACTTACAAAAGATTTAGAAAAAAGGTACAAAAATCTTACAAAAAAAACGTAAAAAGAAACGTACTGAAAACGTACAAAGAAACGTACAAAAACGTACAAAAAATGTACAAAGAAACGTACAAAAAACGTACAAGAAATGTATAAAGAAACGTACAAAAAAAGTACAAAAAATGTACAAAGAAACGTACAAAAAACGTACAAAAAAATGTACAAAAAACGTACAAAAGACGTACAAACAAACGTACAAAAGATGTACAAAAAATCCTACAAGAAAACCAAAACAAATGTAATCGACAAAAATAGAAAACCAAGATTAATAAAAGATTATTAAATTAGAATAGAGTTGAGAATAATTAGGAAAAATAGAATTTAGAACAAGATATATTTCAAAAGAAAATAATAAAAATAAAAATAATAAAAATAAAAATAATAAAAATAAAAATAATAAAAATAAAAATATTTAAAAAGAAAATAATAAAAATAGAAAAAAAATTACAACAAATTAAATAAAATTGATAAAAAAAATTAAATAAAATTAAATGAAACAAAAAACTAGATAATAAAAATGCAAATAAAGAACAGAAAAGTTATGCAAAAAACAAAAAAAAAGGTGAACAAATGAAGAAAGAAATAAAATGAAGTAATTTAAAAAACCGAGAGAAATAAAAGCAGACCTCACGAACATCTGCAAGATTTTATCGCGAAAATTGATTTAAAAATCAGACTGGAATCTCGGTCAAAAATGTTCACCTGCTTGCAAAAAGGACAAATAAAAATTGTTCAATAAAACGATAATTATAAATATGCATTGAAGCAATATGTTCCTCTGCTTTTTGCTTTCACTTTCATTCATTCTTTGTGGCAGCGAATTTCTTTGTGCATTAATTAACGACGTTCGTAACTTAAAATGTTTATAAAAAGTTGACGTTGAAGCGCCACAGAGACCAGCTTTATCACACGCACAATTCTACATTATCTAATCATGAATTTAAAGTACTTACAAGATTAAGGAACGCATGTTTGTTTGAATTTCAATGAAAATTCTGCAATGATTTAGAACTTCACTGATAAATTTAAAAAAATTTACTTCAACATTGATTTCTTAGTTTCTTGCTAGTTTTTAATTTTCATTGAATTTTTTTCTTCCATTTCGCTTCCTCCATAGAAGAATTTTTACCAATAAAAATTTGGTGTTCTAATTTGTTCTAATTTGTTCTAATTTAAAAAATTAAATTTGTCAAATTCCCTTTTCAGTCATTTGGAAAGATTAAAGCAGAACGTTTTCTTTTCTCAAAAAGTTTGACAAAGAAAGTTGTCGTTATAATGTAAAAATAAATAAAAATAAAGATACGAAAATATACGAAATTTCTCAAGAAAAAAAAAACAAATTGAAATTAGCGCAAATTGTTGACAATAATTGAAGGATTGTAAATTGTACTTACAGGAAGGTGGCTGACGATAATGTAGGTGTTGCAAATTCGGAGGTTGATGGAGGTGGTGATGGTGTGGAGGAGCCATAGAAGGGCCCATTCCGTGATTACTGTGTTGATGGTGTGGTGAGCTGCCTCTATGGGGGTGATACTGAGAAGGATGGTGTTGATGGGGGTGAAAAGACGGAGGCAAAAATCCCGTCGTTGAGGGATAAACTCCCGGACTGTGACACGCTGACCTTCCTAAGGCTGCTAAAAATCAAAAGTAATCAAAATTAAAAAAATGGTCGATTATTATCATTAATTAAAATCAAAGCGATCTATGAATTAAAAACCAAAAAAATGTCTAACAGAATAATTGGCATTAACAAATTATTTTTTCAAGAACCAAAAATATTTGTATCAAAAGTCAAACAAACAATTTTTACAAGAATCAAAAGTTTGATTTTCAAAATTATTTTGATATTAACAAATAATTTATTCACAAGAATCAAAATCTATTAAAATAATTGCCATTAACAAATAATTTATTCACAAGAATCAAAATCTAGCAAAATAATTGCCGTTAACAAATAATTTATTCACAAGAATTAAAATCTACCAAGATAATTACAAATAATTAACAAATTAACCATAATTAACCAAGATAATTAAAAAATAATACACCACAATAAATACCATAATTTATTCACAAGAACCAAAAACATTTTTATGAAAACAATTATAATCAACAAATAATTACGAGAAACAAAGAAATATCTACCAAAATAATGATCGTTAATAAATAATTTACCCAATAACCAAAAGCTTTTTTATTAAAACGATTGTCATTAAAAAATAATTCTCACAAGAACCAAAAACATTTGTATCAAAATAATTGCGATTAACAAACAATTTTCAAAAGAATCAAAATTTGTTATCAAAATAATTGTCATCAATAAATAATTTATACTTGGACCAAAAAAAATTCTCTCAAAACAATTGATGCCAAAACTTGTAAGAAAAAATGTCTAAATTCTTCTAAAATTCGGAACGTTCATTTAAACGTTTGTTTTTCGTTTTCAATTTTTTAAAATATATTTTTGTAATAAAAATGGACAATTGTTTTTAAACAATAACATGAAAGTTAATAACCTTTACTTCAAATTTCAGGAAAATATTTTAAGACAAATCTGAATTTTTAAACAGAGGAATAAAAATTCCATTCATTTGAACGTTCGTTATTTGCAAAAAAAATAATACAAAAATACAAAAATGCAAAAATACAAAAATTCAAAATACAAAAATACAAAAATACAAAATACAAAATTTCACAAAATAAAAAAACAAATCGAACGATTTCTTCCGCTTCTCTGAATCCTTTTAATTAAGATTCTAGAGGCAAAAACCAGTTGCAATAGAACTCTTTTTTTTTCGGAAGAGAGAGTGTGTGCGTAGGATAAAACAAACATTGCTCAGCGATGGGGATAATTGAAGAGGATGAAAAGGTGGAAGTAGGAGTAAAGAGTTATTGCAGGGAGAAAAGAATGTCGAGCGGTTTGAGTGGAATTTGATGGTGTTTCTTTGGATTTTAATAGAGTTTGATAAGCCTGGAGTGATTACTCGGGAAGCCGCAATGGTTTGCCTAGTTTTCTTAATGCAAGTTGACGTGCTCACCTGCTGTCAGGTGAGAGTGATGAGACGATGCCAGGCTCGGCTGGAGCGACGAGTTGGGATTGAGCCTTGCTTTTAAAAGGAGATTCGCGTCCTCGTTACCGCCAGAGGATGTGCTCGACTCAACGTCGCTGACTCCGCTGTCCGCTGGACTTGCTGGCAGTGATCCGCTTCCTGTTTTTCATTTATTTCCAGTTTTCGTTTCCGGAAACAGAATAAAACATTTTCATTAGACTGGATTCAAAAAGAGTTCAGTAAATTCAAAAATAGTTCTGTAAATTAAAAACAGCTCAGTAAATTAAAAAACAGCTCAGTAGATTAAAAAACAGCTCAGTAGATTAAAAAACAGCTCAGTAAATTACAAAGCAGCTGAGTAAATTCAATAACAGTTCAGTAGAATAAAAAATAGTTCAATAAATTTAAAAACAGTTAAGTAAATTCAAAAATAGTTCAGTAAATTCAAAAATAATTCAGTAAATTAAAAAATAGTTCAACAGAATCAAAAAAAGTTCAGTAAAATCAACAACAGTTTAGTAGAATTAAAAAAAGTTCAGTAAATTCAAAAATAGTTCAATAGAATCACATATAATTCAGTAAATTCAGTAACAGTTCAGCAGAATAGAAAATAGTTCGGTAAACTTACAAATAGTTTAGTAAATTAAAAGATAATTCAACATAATTAAAAATAGTTCAGTGAATTCAAAAATAGTTCAGTAGAATCAAAAGAAGTTCAGTAAATTCAATAACAGTTTAGTAGAATCAAAAAGAGTTCAGTAAATTCAAAAATAGTTCAATAGAATCAAATATAATTGTTCAGTAGAACAAAAAATAGTTCAATAAATTCAAAAATAGTTCAGTAGAATCAAAAATAGTTCAGTAAATTCAAAAATAGTTCAATAGAATCAAATATAATTGTTCAGTAGAACAAAAAATAGTTCAGTAAATTCAAAAATAGTTCAGTAAATTGAAAAACGTTTCAGTAGAATCAAAAATAGTTCAGTAGAATCAAAAATAATTCAGTAAATAGAAAAACGTTTCAGTACAATCAAAAATAGTTCAGTAAATTGAAAAACGTTTCAATAGAATCAAAAATAGTTCAGTAAATTCAAAAGCAGTTTAGTAAATTAAAAAATACTCCAGTAAATTAAAAAATAGTTCAACAGAATAAAAAATAGTTCAATAAATTCAAAAGTAGTTCAGTAGAATCAAAAATAGTTAAGTAAATTAAAAAATAGCTCAGTGAATTCAGAAACAATTAAAAGCATTTAAAAACCATGGGATTGATTAAAAAATAATTTAATAGATTCCAAAATCATAATAAACAATGCTTCCTCTATAAGGAAACAAAAATAAAACAAACAGATTTTAACGAGGATTTTAAAATAATAAAACAAATCTTAAAATAACTTTCAGATTCAAAAATATTGAAAAATATTTACAACTACTTTCTCTATGGGGAAGCAATAATAAAAAATAATTGAAAAAGAATGCAAGAGCTTTAAAAAAATATTTCCTCTATAAAGGAGCAATAATAAAAATGATTCAAAAATAATATCAAATACCGAATGAAAAATTGCGTTTGAAAAATCTTGTTTATTCGCACCCAAAAAGTACCATCCAATAAACAATAACACCAAAAATATGTCAAAAAAGTAAAGCTCAAAAATCTCATAAAAGACAAATATTACAAATTATATGCAGACAAATGTGTCAGAAAATCGGGAACATAATATTCTGCAAAAATATTTCGGTACTAAAAAAATACTCAAAAATAAATGCACAAATGATTATAGGTATTCAAAATACTTAAAAAGTCATAAAAAGAATAAAAATTACTGAAGAAGTGACAGTTAAAAAAGAATACATGAGAATATAAAATTAAAAAAAGCCTATCATATTTAAAAAACAGTCTTTTGTACACAAATATTTTTTTTAAACAAAGACACAAATTAAGAGACAAATTTTGTTCTAGGATTTTTTGATGAAAAAATATGTTTGTGTATTAAACGAGTATTAAAAAAAATATAAAAAATATAAATATTTTATATAAATACAAAAAATATGTTTGGCGATTTTGAAACTAGAAAAACACTCAAAAATTTCTTCATCAAAAAAGTTGTAATTAAGTAAACTAATGGAAAAGCATTGTTAGTCTTTCAGATTAAATAATTACCATGTAGTTAATTATAATTTGATTGTAAACAAAAATGAAGTAAAGTTGGGTTAGAAATTGATAACAATTAAGCAATTTATTTGAACCAAGAAACTAGGTCAAATTAACAATTTAGATTTTAGTTTACTTTACGCAAAAACATGTTAAATTTTAAAATTTAAATAGATTATTATTAAAATAATTAATGAAGAGAGAGAAGCAAACGTTGTGTAAATAAATAGGGGAGTTACCATGGTTACCATGGTTGAACCATGTTTTGTTGGAAGTCGTAACAATAATGGAATTTTACATATTTCTAACTTTTATTTTGTTTTACTACAAAGCTTAAACACTTGACTAGAAGCTCAACATTTTTTTATGTTGAATTAACATTTCTTTGTGCGAAATTCTTTTATTCTTTTGTGTCTAAAAATTATCATTTCTTTCGTGTTAAATTACTATTTTTTGTTTTTACAAATCAACATTACTTTTGCGTCTTAAATTAACATTTTTGTGTGTTAAATGGACACATTTTTGTGTCTTAAATAAACACATTTTCGTGTGTTAAATGAATACATTTTCGTGTGTTAAATGAACATTTTTGTGTGTTGAATGAACAAATTTTTGTGTCTTAAATTAATATTTTTGTGTGTTAAATGAACGCATTTTTGCGTGTTAAATGGACAAATTTTCGTGTGTTAAATGAACATTTTTGTGTCTTAAAGAAACACATTTTCGTGTGTTAAATGAACACATTTTTGTGTCTTAAAAACACATTTTCGTGTGTTAAATGAACATTTTTGTGTCTTAAAGAAACACATTTTCGTGTGTTAAATGAACACATTTTTTTGTCTTAAATTAACATTTTTTTGTCTTAAATGAACATTTTTGTGTGTTAAATGGACATTTTTGTGTGTTAAATGGACACATTTTTGTGTCTTATAGAAACACATTTTCGTGTGTTAAATGAACATTTTTGTGTCTTAAAGAAACACATTTTCGTGTGTTAAATGAACACATTTTTGTGTCTTAAATTAACATTTTTGTGTGTTAAATGAGCATTTTTGCGTGTTAAATAAACACTTTTGTGTGTTAATTTTACATCCACAATATGTGAACTTAACAAAAGACCTCTCTGTTAATTATACATTCATTTGTCTATAAAAATCCGTACACCTCACTTCTTAACATCATTACCTTAAAAATTTTGCAATCCTTTTTTTTCAATACCACAATTCCTACCAGTACAATTTGTGTTAAATTTATATTTAATTTGTGTTAATTTGTGTTAAATTTGTGTTAAATTTAACCAAAAATTGTCAACACTAAGAAAATAAAAAAAGTCCCAAGCGAGTGAAATCCGTGAAAATATCGAGTGGCACATTTTCTTTGTTTGTTTCTTTTTTTATTTAAAAGTTAATCTACGGAAGTTGAAGTTGGTAAAGTGTTCATTGAGTGGGTCGTAAATTAGCAATTTCTCGAGAGTTTTCCATTTGTTGTAAGATCCTCGCGTATCCTGGAAGTGAAATTGTGAAATCAACGTCGGTTTCGCTTGGCTTGTTACATTCGGCATTTGCACACATTCGAGTCGGAGGAATCGAGCTCGATTATCAGACTCTGGGACGTATATACATATAAGAGAGAAGTTGAAGTCAGGGAGATTCATTTCTCGCTTTATCGAACGCAACGGAACGTGTTTTGCGTGCACCGTCAATTAAACCTATCTTTATGCAACTTGCGAAGGTCATCCGGTCATTGGGTATGCATATTAGCTCGACTTCCCACGGTACTGAGCTTAAACGTCGCAAACCTGTCCTCAAGGGTTTTGCACGAGCCCAAGTGATTATGCCAGCATTAAAATTCTACTCAAGAGCTTTAAATTCTAGCAAGATTGATTTTTTTCCATTTAAAGAGCCTGCAAATGACTCCGCCATTCTAGACTCTAAAGGCGGCAATCGATTTACAGATTTTTCTTTTTAATGTTCATCAGACAGGATGGATACATATTGACAGGATTTTACATTTTGTCCCGAGACTTGCTTTTGTTGTTATATAGAAAAACGTGTTTTTAAACGGGAAAAAAAAGAAATCTTTAAAAGTGTTAAATGGCAGTGTAAAACCGTATTTCTTCAGTACAGAGAGAAGCAGTGAAAAAATAATGTTTTCCTATGAGGAAGCAAAATGATAAAAAATGAAATCATAAAAAAAGAAAAAATAATCTAAACTTGTTTTGTAAAGAAAACTAAACAATCTTCTAAATTTGACTCTAAATAAAAGAAAAAATAATAATCTAATCTTAGTTTTTAAAAAGAAAAATAATTATCATTAAATAAAATAAAATAAAATAGAATAGAATAGAATAGAATAGAATAGAATAGAAGGAAACGAAAAATCATAATGAACAAAAATCATAACTAAGAAACATTATATAATAAAAATAAAGTCTTTGGGATTGAATACATTTAGCAATTTGGTAACCACTTTCAGTCGATTTCACAACTTTCTTCTCAGGCGGTTTTTAACAATGAAAATGAATCTCTGAGTTTAAATTATTAATTGGTCACTCGAGCACGAACTTGTGAGAAAACTTGAAGAATCTTCAGTTTAATAAACCGATCATTTAATCGAGTGTTGTACTTTAATTGCTTTTGCGAATTTATAAATCAAGACACATTAATAACTGATTTCTTTTCGAATTAACAATTCTTTTTTGATTCAACAATTCTTTTTTGATTCAACAATTCTTTTTCGAATCAACAATTCTTTTTTAATTCAACAATTCTTTTTCGAATTAACAATTTTTTTTGATTCAACAATTCTTTTTCGAATCAACAATTCTTTTTTGATTCAACAATACTTTCTCGAATAAACATTACTTTTTTGAATAAACAATTCATTTATTTTATTTGATTAACGATAATTCAAGTTTTTTTATTATCACTCTAAATTTGAATTTGTGAAAAAAGTTCACCAATTTGATTAAAAATAATCCAAATTTGTTTATTAAGTCTCTACATATCAATTAGTGGAAAATTCTCCACTAATTTGAATTATTAAAAAAAATTCCAATAAGAATTTCCATGAGCTATATTAGAATAGCTGTGATTAAACAAGAAACAATTAAATTGTATTTTCAAAGACAAACAAATAAAATAAAAGAATCTAATTCTTTATTGAGTTTTTGAATCATTGAATTGGAAACATTGAGTCAATTTATTGAACTTTTTGAATCATTGAATTGGAAACATTGAGTCAATTTATTGAAATTTTTGAATCATTAGTAACAGCTGATTCTAATTTATCGAATTTCTTGAAATCATTAGTCAAAACTATTTCAAATTTATTGCATTTTTTAAATCATTAGTAAAAGCTAATTCCAATTTGTCCAATTTTTGGAATCATTAGTAAAACCTAAATCAAAATCCAATTTTTGGAATAATCAGTAAAAACTAATTCAAACTTGTCCAATTTTTGGAATCTTTAATAAAAACTAATTCAAATTTATCCAATTTTTGGAATCATTAGTAAAGACTATTTCAAATTTATTCAATTTTTGGAATCATTAGTAAAAACTAATTCAAATTTGTTGCATTTTTTTCATCATTACTAAAGTCTAATCCAAATTTAGAAAGATTTCCGTTTACTTATCTGTCTGTTTTTTTTTAATAAAACGCCTCCATTTGCGCTCAAACAAATGTTTGTTTGATTTAAACAAACTTGTTGGCAACAGTGTGTGTTTTTGAAAAAGAAAAGGAGCGGTTTTACCTGGAGTGCTAGTGGTTGCAATGGAGGCAGTGTAGGGAGGTTGACCCAACTGAGAATGATTGGCCATATGTCGGCCATAGCCATTCTGCACACCCAGCGAATGTTGCTGAGGATGCTGCGAGAGGATGCCATGTAGAAGACGATTTCCTGTCGTGGACCCAGGTTCAACCTTAACAGGGGCCAGACCCAGAGCTTCCTTCTCTCCCGTATCATGAGGCTGAATTTCCCTCGTGTCAACTGAAACCGACAAAAACAACACAATTTTTAATCAACATTCTACAAAAATCCGAGCGTTTCTGTCACTTGGTCATTCAAAAACAGCAATCAAGGAACCAGAACAAAGTAACAAAAAAACAAAGTAACAAAAAAACAAAGTAACAAAAAAACAAAAAAACAAAGTAACAAAAAAAATAAAGTATGTAACAAAAAAACAAAAAAACAAACTAATAAACAAAGAAGAATAAACCCCTATGGTGCCTAATGCATTTTCCCAAACCTCGAAGAAAGAAAAACAAACAAACAAACAACAAACAACAATAAAAAAACAATCAAAAAACAAACAAAAAATAAACAAAAAACAGACAAAAACAAACAAAGAAAAATTAAACTAATAAACAAAGAAACAAAGTAATGAAGAAAGAAAAAGTAAAATAATAAACAAAGAAACAAAGTAAGAATGAAAGAAAAAGTAAACTAATAGACAAAGAAAAAAAAGTAATAAAGAAAGAAAAAGTAAACAAAGAAACAAAAAACAAAATATAAAAAAAACAAAAAGAAAGTAATAAACAAATGAGGAACTAATAAACAAAATTAAACTATCTATGGAGGGGCAACCCAGATTAAATTTGTTACAGGAATGATAGTGGTTGGGGTAAAAATATAACATTTCTAGGGGGCAATTGTGCATCCCTGGCCCAACATAGGTTTGTCCATGACTAAAATTTTTATGTATATTTTACTAAAGTCTTAAGTAGATTTCACTCGCGATTTTTCTTTATGTGCATTGTTAACAGACCAACTATTTTTTTTCAGCACACGAAATCTCTAAATTTCCTGACGATAAATCCTATTACGAAATGTTTCTCAATCATTAGAAAATGGACAGAGTAGTAAAACTTACAAACTCTGCTAATAATAGCAAAAATAATTAAAAAACAGAACTTCCTCTGTAGGAGGAAGCAATACGGGAAAAATAATTAAAATACAGCATAAATAATTAAAATACAGCATAAATAATTAAAATACAGCATAAATAATAAAATTACAGCATAAATGATTAAAATACAGTATAAATAATAAAAATACAGCATAAATGATAAAATTACAGCATAAATAATAAAAATATAGCATACATGATAAAATTACACCAAACACGGAGAAAAATTGCAAATTAAATTTATCTAATTTAGTTAAGTAAAATCTACTTAATATCACTTAAGTAATATTTACCTAACGTTTGTATATTCTGAAAAAATAGTTAAGTATTATAATTATCTATCCTAATATTATCTAACCTATTAGATAAAGTTCACTTAAATTGTTAAGCGAATTCTACTTAAGTACTTAGGTAATTTTTACTTAAGTACTCTAACTCAACTACTTCAGTAATTTTAACCTAAGTTTTAGGTTTATTTCACTTGCGGTTTTTCTCCGTGAAGACTTCCCTATGAGGAAGCAATAATAAAAATACAGCAAAAATATTCAATATACACACGGAGAAAAACAGCAAGCAAAATATTAGATATTTGCGATTTTTCTCCGTGCAGCAAAATACCCAATATATACATTAAGATAACAAAAAGAAGCATTTTAACAAAAAAGCAACAATAATATAATGTATTTACATTATTGTTTATAATACAATGTATTTACATTATTGTTTACAATATAATGTGTTTACATTATTGTTTATAATACAATGTATTTACATATTATTGTTTATAATACAATGTATTTATATTATTGTTTATGCCGTGATTTTGCGACACTTTAGGTGACACACGTCCATTTTACGTGTCGTGACTTTGCTTTCCGTTTTGTGGTAAGAAAAGAAAAAAAAATGAGTTCTCCAATGAGAGTCGGCGATAGCGCGTAGACGCGGAGAGGAAGTGAAAGCCGTATTCTCTCCTTGACCCACTGCAACGTTTCTGCCTTCCTTTCAGGCAGTGCCACCTCACGGTGTGCGCAGTCAGGTTCATTAAGCAATTTTTCAACCTGCCTTTTGATATCCCAAATGAGTAGGAACGCGGCATTAAAAAGCAAGAGAAAAGGGAATATCTAAAAATTGTCCATCGGAAAAATTGTGCAAAATTGAAGGGGCAAAAAAATACATTAGAAGGGAAATTGTTGAGAGGCCGCTCCTCTGAGAGCTTGAGGCTAATCAGGAGGTGTGCAGATCGTTTCATGACAATCGAGTGAGTGTCATAACACCGTGAGAAGAACACTGCTCCTCGAGCGTGATATTGCAGAATATCCCCAGGGTGAAAATCATCTTGATCTTTCTCGGACCTCGAAATACCAGGGAAATAATAGTTTCTTTAATAAGCGTTATTATGCAAACTCTGGATTTTTAAAGGATTATAATTGTGGAGATTTTGCGCGTCAAGTTCTTGGTTCGTATCAGATGTAAAAATCTTAAATGAGGAAAAGTCATTCATTGGACTAGGAAAAGTTATCCATTGGGCTAGGAAACGTCATTCATTGGACTAGGAAAAGTTATTCATTGGCCTAGGAAAAGTCATTCATTGGCCTAGGAAAAGTCATTCATTGGACTAGGAAAAGTCATTCATTGGACCAGGAAAAGTTATTCATTGGGCTAGGAAAAGTCATTCATTGGACTAGGAAAATCATTACAGTGGTACGATAAATCCATCGTCAATTATTGAGAATGTAAAAATTGTAAAGTAATTAATCATAATGATCAAGTACAAGTTCTTGGAAAGTTAATAATATTGAAACTGGGACAAAATTTTCAAGGGTTAAAAAATCGTGATAGAAATGTTGACGGGAGGCTTTGTTACGCGTTTTCAATTTCTGTGTCGATTGTTGCAATGAATGGAGAGAAACTCATCGATGAGAAAGTAGAGAAGGCTTCTTCTGGCGCTATTATGAGAATTCGTATCTCGTTATCTGCTGCTTTATCTTCTCTAGTCACTAGTGATTAATCGATTGAATTAGAAAGCAGATACGAGTATCAGAAACGTAATAAGAGAGTTCAAGGTCTCTATGTTACCGAAATATAGCACGTTATCTAATCCGTTATGTGATTTTCGAGATTCTTTAATTTTTTTCAAGTCTTTTATTCTCCCCCACATCATAATCAAAGTTCTTTCCGCAAAATTTCACGATTGCTATACAAACTCGTCAATCCGTTATTGAAGTAACGGTTATTAACTCTATAGCTTAACCTCGAATACGCTATAGCTGTAGAGTTAATAAAAAACATTAAATGTTTTTTTTCTAGTTAATGTTTGTTACTTTGTTGCTATTTATATAAGTTAACGCTATAGCGTTGTAACTGAAGCTATAGAGTTTTATGTTAAGCTATATAGAATTTTAAATGAAGCTACAGAAGTTTAAGTTAAGCTATATAGAGTTTTTACTGAAGCTATAGCGTTTTAAGTTAAGCTATGTAGCGTTCTAATTAAAGCTACATAAGTTTAAGTTAAGCTACATAGAATTCAAACTGAAGCTACAGAAGTTTAAGTATAGCTATATAAGTAGCTACATAAGCTATATAATAGCTATATAAGCTATATAATAGCTATATAATAGCTATATAAGTAGCTATATACACAGTTGAAAATTTTATGTCCCAGGAGGTCCACTCAAAATTTGTGTTAATGTAACACACTTTTTATGTTAAATTAACCTAATCTTTATGTTAAATTAACACAAATTTTGAGTGATAACATAAAGATTGTGTTAATTTAACACAAAAAATGTGTTAAATTAACACAAATTTTGAGTGGACCTCCTGGAATTGAAGCTACAAAAGTTTAAGTTAAGCTATATAGAATTTTTACTGAAGCTATAGCGTTTTAAATTAAGCTATGTGGCGTTCTAACTGAAGCTACAGAAGTTTAAGTTAAGCTATATAGAGTTTTTACTGAAGCTATAAAATTCCATAACTGAAGCTATAGCGTTTTAAGTAAGGCTATGTAGCGTTCTAACTCAAGCTACAAAAGTTCAAGTTAAGCTATTTAGAGTTCTAATTACTAAATTGTATAGAATTTTAAGTTAAGATATACAGAGTTTTAACTGAAGCTATAGAATTCTATAACTGAAGCTATAGCGTTCTAATTGAAACTATAGCGTTCTAATTGAAGCTATATAGCGTTCTAACTGAATGTTTGGTTAATATTTAATCAGAAAAAATGTTACATGCCCTTACTATTTCTTTTGCTTAAATTAATTAGACTTTCAGTTAACTTAACGAAATTTCTGGTTAACTTAACCGAAATTCTATATAGTTTTTTATATATTAAACTATATATAGTTTTCTATAGCTTAAACTATATAGTTTTCTATAGCTTAAACTATATAGTTTTCTATAGCTTAAACTATATAGTTTTCTATAGCTTATACTATATAGTTTTCTATAGCCTAAACTATATCACAGTTTTTTTGAAAGTATCAACTTGATACCAAACAGAATCAAATTGATCACAAAATCTTCATCGATTTGATACTTTTGATGATCAATTTGATACTTTTTGGTATCAATTTGACACTTTTAAGTAAACTGTGATATACAGTTGTCTATAGCTTAAACTATATACAATTGTCTATACCTATTAAACTATATACAATTTTCTATACCTTAAACTATATACAATTTTCTATAGCATAATCCATATACAGTTTTCTACAGCTTCAACTATATAGTTTTCTATATCTTAAACTATATAGCTTTCAAACTTAATTTACATACAGTTTTCTATAGCTCAACTTACAGTTTTCTATAGCTCAACTTACAGTTTTCTATAGCTCAACCTACAGTTTTCCATACATCTAAACTTACAGCTTTGCCACAAAATTACACTATAGCACCGGTCTCAAATTTCAGTATAAACTCCTCCACATAAATACACACATAAAAAGTTAGTCATCGGTCTTAATAAACGAATAATAGATATGCAAATTGCATTTGAAAGCAGAATAAAGAAATTTAAGTTGTCAGGAAGTAAAAAATGATTGAAAATAATTTCATTGAGACAGTGAGAGTTAAAGAGGGTCGTTATAATAGTAGAGGTAGACACTGGAGCGGAAGACTGAATAATGAAAGAGGGGAAGAAGCAAAAGGAAATAGGAAAGAGGTAGAGACGAGCTTTCATGATAATTTGCTGGTATCGGGAAATGAGAGGGTGTCGAAGAGGGTTCTGGTTACTACATGGCACGTATGTACTATTGATCGACCCAGACCTATCCAACCCTGACTTTCGCCTTCCATCGTACAATACACGTCGGTTTAATCTACACACATATTCAATACATCCCACAAATTGAATGGCGAAACAGGTGTTTCGCACAACAAATAAGCCTGTTTTCATTCCACTGCCACATTCCTCCTCAATTTAAACACACCATTCCTTCCAACATGGACCCTGAATCTTTGAATACAAAAATATTCATATAGGAAACTTTTAACAAAAATCTTCATAGGTAACTTTTAACAAAAATCTTCTTAGGAATCTTCGAACAAAATTTTTCATAGCTCAGAATTTTTAGATACATGTTTTTTAAACCTCTCGACACTTAGAAGCGAATTCGCGATATTATTTCTGTATAGTTAAAAGCAGGACGAAATAATAATTTTTGAAAAATTTAAAGTTCATTTGTACACGCAAGAGAGTTTTGAAGCTTTGATGGCAATTTCCGAGCGATGAATATTTAACTGAAAAGTACAAGTACAGGGATGATTTTACTTGAAAGTACTTATTCTATTTGTCGTCTGGCTGGACACTAAACACGTCTGACTTTCTCAATTCACCCTCGACAACGTCAAGGGTGCATTTCAGATCGTCTTTCGACTTATTAGGTACCCTGCACGCACTCGAGAACTTCTCCACGGGGAATCATAAACTCCACAATAGCAATCAAGCAATTATATCCAGCAACTTTGATAGCCTTATTGCTTGTTTCGAGAGAAAAAACAGCCAGTATTACTTAGAACCACTCGATTACTAAAAGACTACTTCAAATTCTATACATATTCACATTCTAAATTAAATTAATTAAATTTTTTTAATTAATTAAATTTACCACAAATTGTAGTTTACGTATAATGACTGAACGAAAAGATGTAATAAATTTGTAATTCTCACGAGAAAACTCAAATCATTATAGATCGTGTTTGCAGTGTGTTTACAGGTGTGACTTAAATGGTGCTTAAAAACTGCTTAAGCATCCTTTTAGACTGCTTAAACAGGTGTTGTAACCGCACTCTATGTTACGACGCGTTTTCACTCGAATTAAAGGCATCTCTAGAATGTAAAAATAATGTTGACGCAAACGCTGCTACATAGAAAATTTAACATAGAAAATTTATTATTTTACATAGAAAATTTAATATAGAAAATTTATTATTTTACATAGAAAACTTAATATAGAAAATTTATTATTTTACATAGAAAATTTAACATAGAAAATGGTTTCTGCGCAGCGTTTGCGTGAACACTATCTTTACATTGTAGAAATGCCTTTAAGACTATTTTTGCATTGTAGAGAGACCTTAAAGACCGCTTAAAGGACGCTTAAGCAGTCTTTAAGCGTTCTTTATTCTTCTTTCTGAAAACGCGTTCATATACGCCACAACAGTGGACGCGTTTACATTGAATTATAATTTTCGGCTTAAAAACGCTTAAACAGTCTTTAAGCGTCTTTTAAGAATGCTTCAACGTTCATCAAACGTCCTTTAAAGATGCTTAAGTGTTCTTCAAGCGTCCTCAAAGGATGCTAAACATATTCTAAAAGCGTCCTCTAAGGATGCTAAAACATATTCTAAAAGCGTCCTCTAAACATCCAACTTCTTTTTCTTCTTCTTTATTTCCTAGTAACCTTGGTGTGGTCAATTCAATCACGAAAATAAAATGTCCAATTTATTTCCTAACCCAATGTCCAATTTATTTTCGATTGCAAACAAAAGCATCAACATAGAGCAGGGTCAGTCAAGTGGCTAATAAATAACGTCGAGATGCTCGTTAGCGATCGTTTTTTGATACTTCCGGGTCTGGGGGTGGTTTTTTTTTATTTATGAGGCAATTAAAATTAGCGAGCTCCCCTTAGCGAGGAGTGTCCGTCTGAAAAGAGGTTTGACCTTGGTTAACCTTGATACGGTGGTCGTCGACGAGTCGTAGGGGCGGACGTCTAGCCTCATCGACCGTCGCGACGCTCGACGTCCATGCAAAGCTATCACGTGGAATTTTTGTACTCAACCAACCTTTTCACTTCCTACGCGTCACTTCCTGCAGCTCGTCTCGTCTACACTTCCGGCATATATCGACGTACAGCTCGTTTGTTTTGTACCGGAAACGCCTTATCTCTTTTCACTCGTCCTAAATCTCTGTTTCTTCTCGCAAACAAAATATCGATAAAAAGTTCGCCAGAATTCACTGCGATATTATACGATAAACCGATAACAATTTAATTAATTTTGTACATTAAAATCTCTTGTTGGTCTTGCCGAATACGCGAACAGAAAAGTACTTTATGAACGGAAAAAGTTTCACTGGAATAGTTTTCGTTTTAATTATTACAATAATTACAATATAGCTTACAATAATTACAATCTTGCTATAAATCCATTTTCTACTATATAGAATGAATGTAGGAAAGAAGTCGTCCAAATAGTAATACCCTCTCATTATTGATGCATCAATTAAATTCTCATGAGAATGTAATTACAATTTTCAGCAGAAAAATGAGAAAAAATTGCGGACATCTTGAGCCGAGAAGGTTGAACAGAGTTTCGCAATTGGAGCGGAGACAAAAAGGTTTGCAAAGAGTGAAAATGGAATATCGTGAATTGCAGCATCTGCGGGAAGTGTTAATTGGGGACGTTTTATATCCGGTGTTGGTCTGTAATGAGGCGATATATGCAAAAGTTGAAGACGGCATTAATTTCGCGATCTGTACAGGTGGCGCGCACCTGAAGTGTGGCGTGTGTACCTTGCTCTTTTCTGGGACAGGTATACGGGTACGCTACATGCCTGCGTGTGTACTTGAAAGAACGACGGAGTGCCGACCGACCGACATCGGACATGTGATGTCACATCGAAAGAGAGAGTCGTTACCGTTACGCAATGCCAGACACGGCCGACTCGTAAATATACACGTACACTCCTACCTGCTCACTTACACTTTTATCCATCGCCAAAACTGTAAATATGTGCACGTGGACCAACACTTGAACGCCAAACGAGAAAGCTGCCCGATCCAGACAAATGCTGACCTTACGTACTAAGCTCCAGAACCGGAAATATTCCTCACCATTCTTTCATTCCATAAAGAAAAAAAATAATTAAATTATACCCTTCATCTTATTTTCTCCATAAGTGCTTGTAATTACCGTTCTGGATGTTATTTAATAGGCCATTTTTAGTCTTGTGCATGTCTAGTTGGAAATCATGAGGGCGATTTTTAAATTTAGTTGAAGGAAAACCGAAAGGAGATGTTGAATTTTGAGAATTGTTTTACTATGAATAATTTAGTGGTGTAATGACTCAGGAGATTGGCAAAATTGACTAGTTAATTTACCGAAGATACTGGTCAATTTCACCAATAAACTGGTAAATTTCACCGAAAAACATGTTAGAGGAACAAAATACTGGCAAATTTAGCGAAAAACCTTGTCCAAGTAACAAAATACTGGTTCATTTAGCCAAAAAACTTTTCAAAGTAACAAATTACTAGTTAATATAGCCGAAAGCCATTTCAAAGTCACAAAACATTAGCTAAATAAGCCAAAAAACTTATTAAAGTAACAAAATACAAGTTAGTTTTGCCAAAAACCTTCTCAAAATAACAAAATACTGACCAATTTTGCCAAAACCTTGTCAAAGTAATAATATACTAGTTAATTTTGCCAAAAACCATCTCAAAGCAACAAAATACTGGTCAATTTTGCCAAAACTCATGTAAAAATAACAAAGTATCCGTCAATTTTGTTCAAAACCGTGTGAAAATAACCAAATATAGGTCAATTTTGCCAAAAATCATGTCAAAATAACAAAATACCTGTCAATTTGGTTGAAACTCGTGTAAAAATAACAAAATATAGGTCAATTTTGCCAAAAAGATACTGGCTAATTGTACCAAAAATCGTGTCAAAGTAACAAAATACCGGTATATTTAGCTAAAAATCTTGTCAAAATAACAAGATACAGGTCAATTGAGCCAAAAACCTTTTCAAAGTAACAAAATGCCAATTAATTTAGCCAGAAACCTTCTTAAAGTATAAAATATTGGCCAATTTAGCCAAAAATCTTGTCAAAGTAACAAAATACCGGTCAATTTGGCTAAAAACTTTGTCAAAATAACAAAATACTGGTCAATTTAGCCAAAAACTCTTCTCAAAGTAACGAAATACTAATTAATTTAGCCAAAAGCCTTCTCAATGTTACAAATACTGGCCAATTTAGCCAAAAACCTTTTCAGAACAACAAAATACTGGTCAATTTTGCCAAAAATCATGTCAAAATAACAAAATACCTGTCAATTTGGTTGAAACTCGTGTAAAAATAACAAAATATAGGTCAATTTTGCCAAAACGACCAATTTGGCCAAAAACTTGTTTAATAACGAAATACTACTCAATGTAGCCAAAAACCTTTCCAAAACAACAAAATATTGGTCAATTTTGCCAAAATCCTTCTCAAAGAAACAAGATACTGGCCAATTTAGCCAAAAATCTAGTCAAAGTAACAAAATACCGATCAATTTGACCAAAAACTTTTTCACAATAACAAAATACTAGTCAATTTAGCCAAAAACCCTTGTTAAAGTAACGAAATACTTATTAATTTAGCCAAAAACCTTCTCAATGTTACAAATATTAATCAACTTAACCAAAAACCTTCTCAAAAGAACAAAATTCTGTCCAATTTAGCCAAAAGCTTATAAATTAGAGCACCAATTATTAGTTTTAATAGAAAAAAATATCCAATTCGTACAAAAATATCTGATTCGAACAAAAATACCCGATTTGAACAAAAATCTACTTTGATAATGAAGAAATTGTTCAGTTCGGATGCAGAGTTAGTTGACTTTCACGTAAGTTGATTTGTGACGAGAGCAAATGCAGAAAGTGGAAAAGGGGACAAAGGATGCATTTGCAGTTATAAGGTTGTAGACAAGAATAAAAGTGAAACGTCAAAAATGTCCCTGGAAGGAATGAAAAAATGTATAAAGAAAAAGAAGTGGTCAGCGTAACTGAAAAGTCGTAGTAACAAAAGGTCTTAAGTGTTGTATATTCAAAAGAGCTCGGAGCTAATAAGCCTCTTGGCACTTTTTTTTTGTATGAAAAAGATATACAGTTGAATACAAAGCTTTGAAAGAGTCAAGTGTAGAAAAGTAAAAGGGAGAAAGAGACAGTCCAATGTACAAAAAGATAAAGAATAGCTTGGCTTAGAAATTAGAAATTTCACTTTTCAGTTTATAAATTAATGAATGAATCTCACGGAGAGCAATTTAGAGCCATTTCAACACCAATTCCGGTGATAAAATAATTCTCAACAGAAAGTGCCTTGAGAGTGTTATTTTCTTGTTTTATACACTTTTTCAAAAACTATTGAAACCAGGATGTAAATTATACGCAGTGATGATTATCAGAGGCTTTGGAAATGTATTAAGATATTCTCATTCTTTTATTACAATCCTTTCTTTCGTACATATATGTGTAGAAATACACCAAAGAAGAACATATTAGCAACAATTGGCCAAAATTTTTAGTTGTAGAAATAGGAAAAAAATGGAATTATTAATAATAATTCCGTTTAATAATAATAATAGTAATAATAATAATAATTATTATTATTAATAATAATTCCATTTTCTTTGTGTATTGAATGGGTCGAAAAGGTGGTTTAAACGAGGGTTTAAATATCGATTGAGGTTTATTTTCAAGTTTTAGAAAATTTCCGAACCAATAACGATTTACAAGAATAGATTAGCTCTGAGCAAAAGAGCTTCCGGAAAACGGAAGTAAATTACTTTTTGGGCCATGGTAACTCATAGGCCGTTGAAAGCGTTAAACTGTCCCGAAGTGGAAGTGACACGTGTGAATATTATTAGCCACGAATGCATTCGAGTGCATTAACCCCGCTGTTATATTAAGTTTCCAAGATTTATGAAAGCTCGCATTTTGAATTAGGTACTTCAATTCCCGATCATCTAAACATACCTATTTTATCATCTCAGTTAAGTAAACGATTTTAGAAATAAACAATCCATCGATTGAAACTTTGAAGAGAGGTTAAAAGAAAGAAAAAAAAGAAAGAAAAAAGAAAGAAAAAAAAAAGAAAGAAAAAAATATAGAAAAAAATAAAGAAAAAAGAAAGAAAAAAAGAGAGAAAAAAGAAAGAAAAAAAGAGGGAAAAAAGGAAGAAAAAAGAAAGAAAACAATAAAGAAAAAATAAAGAAAAAATAAAGAAAAAATAAAGAAAAAATAAAGAAAGAAGAAAGAAAAAAAGAAAGAAAGGAAGGAAGAAAACAAGAGAGAAAAAATAAAGGAAAAAGAAAGAAAAAAAGAGAGAAAAAAGGAAGAAAATAAGAAAGAAAAAAATAAAGAAAAAAGAAAGAAAAAAAGCGAGAAAAAGGAAGAAAGAAAGGAAGAAAACAAGAAAGAAAAAATAAAGGAAAAAAAAGAAAAAAAGGAAGAAAATAAGACAGAAAAAAATAAAGAAAAATAGAAAGAAAAAAGAAAAAAAACAGGAAAGAAAAAAAGAGAAAAAAAGGAAGAAAGAAAGGAAGAAAACAAAAAAGAAAAAAATAAAGAAAAAAAGAAAGAAAAAAGAAAGAAAAAAAGATAAAAAAATAAAGAAAAAAAGAAAGAATTAAAATAAAAAATGTGACGATTACAATGCTTCCTCTATAAGGAAGCAAAAGGATTAAAAAACGAAATAAATAAAAAAAACGACTAAAAGAAAAGAAAGAATTAAAGAGTAAAGTATTAAAAAAAATATTGAAAAAAAGAAAAAATTAAAGGGCAATTAGTAGATTAAAAAAATAAGAGAGAAAAACTAGAATTTTAAAGGATCAAAAAATTAGTGTTCGCGTGCTTTTTCCGCAATTAATTATCTTGGATAATTTTCTCGCCAACGACATATCGGGTACATTATACTCGAGGACATAGCGCGAGGCCGATTTCGTCTTGATTTAATGCAACATTATGTAGAAATATCAATGACGTATCTAGTTCACTCGCATGAGCATAAATCCGATAAACGGAAGCGCTGGTCAATAAATAACTTCAACCAAGGCGTGGATGCAAATCAATCAGCGAGTCGATAAAACTCATAATTTTCAATTAAAACTTTTCCCCGCCTCGTCCCAGAAGGGCTGTGAACTCAGTTCAAAATTCTCCCCAATTTAAATAAAAACAAAATCTTCAAAATTAATGTCTCACGTTATCACGTAGCAATCATATTTCGCCATTAAATAAAACAATTTTAACTAATTCAAGAAAGGGTAATAATTTTAAATCAAATAGTTTGTACAATTTTACAGTAACAAAAGTAACGATTGTTATAACTTTTATAACTATTATGGCATTAATTATTATAACTATTATGACAATAACTATTATATATCGCAATAACTATTATAACTATTATAACTATTATAGCAATAACTATTATAACAATAAATATATTATTACAATTTGGGAGGGGTATTAGATATGTAAAACCCCGAAAAGGGTATACATGGAGAAACCAAAATTAAAAAAATAAAAAAATATATTATTACAATAACTACTATATTATTATTGTTGTTATCATATCTTATTATAACGATTGCTACAATTTTTCTTTTTTTTTTTGCTACAAATTTAGAATCAAATGGGTTACAAAAATAGTAAGTTTTATGTTTGTAAAAAAAACCATTAGAGATGGAGTTGTTACATAGGGCCCTAACTCTCGATTTTCAAAACCGGAAATTTCGATACCGGAAACGACTCGACGGGCCGTGTCTATGTACGCGACCCACTTCCTTCATTGAAATCGAGAGTGCGTGTCTGCCTCGTAAAAATACGACTCGTGTATTGCGTTTATTTTTTTCCTTTTAAACATTTTTATCTCTTCAAATGTTCAATTCCATTTTCATTACTACAAGCCAACAATTCCATATTTCTCAAATTAGAGCTTTTAAAATAGATCAAAGTCAAATTTATCGAAAATAGGTCACAATCAAGTATGTATCAAGTAGATCAAAATCAAGTATGTCTCAACTAGATCAAAATCAAGTATGTCTCAAGTAGATCAAAATCAAGTATGTCTCAAGTAGATCAAAATCAAGTTTGCTCAAAGTAGACCAAAACTACAGCAAATCAGAACCAGAGTCTAAATACCTTTATCTAAGTAACAACTAAATACTGAATCGGGACCTCTAAGTCAGAACCAAATTCTATATCTCAATCGATTCAAAAATTTACAAAATCTATCGCATTCATCAATCCATCATTTGCCTAATTATCGAAAACAAATTCCAATAAACTCAAAATTCAGCTAAAGAGAAAGATCCACAAGAGTGATAAAGAAAATTGTCCCTTTCAATTTCCACAGTTACTTAACATTCAATAAATGTTTACTTTCTAGTATTTCACGATATTCAATTATATCGACAAGGATATTTCTTGTCACAGTTTTTACAATGGCTGATCGATTTCCAAGGTTCATCTATTGATTAACAGTCGGTTGCTGTGCATTTCAAAACTGTCGGGCCCTAAAGGTATTTTTTTCGCCTCCCCCATGCCAGGAAAAGGGACACCGCATTTCGACCCTGACCCATTTTTGCTGAATGCTCGACTACTTCGAATTTCGAGGGTGTCTATTGTAAGGTGCTCGTGGTGTACTTACGCCCACTTCCTTTACATGGAAAGAAAAAGTGAAATCCAAGGAAAGAGAACAAAAGAAAACCCATAACTCAGTCAGTAGTACCGAGCGTCAAACAGCAGTCGAGACGCAAAAAAATTGAAATAATAAACTAGAAGAAGATACCTGAGCATCAGGGGAAAAAGGCGGGCGAAGAAAATGCGAGGCAACAGTGTCTTATGGGTTGATATAGATATAAAGATTCTATAATAGAATAAAGAGAAGATAGTTCTCACGGGAGGGCAGTTTCAACCCTTTCACTCATTAGGGTGGAAAATTCTTCACAAGCCTTGAATTGTCTAACACTAGAATATTCCGTCAGTGTGCTCCAGAAACTAGGTTATCTCTTGACTTGTCTAACTTAGATCAATGTGGAAAAATTATTTCGCGTTCGATAGTTCCCAGTGTATTATACAAGCTTGCTTATTCTAACCAAATTTCATACAACTTTTTTAGGACACTTTAATCAATTTTGTGTCAGTGTTCTTACACACGCTTGTAAAAAGTTTAAAGAGGTCGCAATGGGAACCGGTTTGCGTAACCGATTATATAGTAAACAAATGCTTTTTAACGAAAATTTTTTGTGACTAAAAAATATTATGTAATGCGTTTTTTAAAACAGGCATTTAGAACTGTTTTATTATAGTATATACTTAAAAATAAGTATATATACGTACATACATAAATACATAAATACATATACACTTTATCAAATATTTGGAAACGTTGAGATTTGGAAGCGTTGTAAATTACATCAATGTAAACAAAAATGTAAAGAACTATTTTTCGTCTTTTTAATTGATTTACCAATATTATAGAAAGTTGCTTTATAAATGCTATTCGTTTGTTCCTAAACTTTTGTTATCTTTTAACTTTTGCTTCCTAAAAGATCTTGTTCTTAAGATCTTAAGTTCTTAAGATCTTGATCTTAAATATATGAAAATAAAAACTCAACTGTCGATAAATCAGCTTTACTCAGTTGAGGTTTTCCGTAGTTTCCCTTAAATCTGGTTAGAAAGAGTAAGGTGAATACGAGTAATTTTAATTAAAGTCGGCTACGGACGCAAGTTAGGGGAAATGGTTGGAGACTTATGGAGAAGAATTGGGAGGTATTAGATATGTAAGAACCCGAAAAGGGAATACATGGAGGAATCAAAATAAAAAAAAATAATAATAAGGTAATAATAATAAAATTCCAAAAGGATAACTAAAAGAAAAGAATAATAAAATAATAAGATAATAATAATAAAATAATAATAAGATAATAATAATAGTAATAAAATAATAAAAAGATAATAATAATAGTAATAAAATAATAATAAGATAATAATAGTAATAAAATAATAATAAGATAATAATAATAATAAAATTCCAAAAGGACAACTAAAAAAAATTCCCAAAATCTCAAAATAACGAAATGAGCAGAAAACTCATCAGAAAAAGGATTTAGATTAAATTCGCGAAAAGGTCGCTGGCCACTTTGTAAATTATCATGCGAGGTCATTTAATTCATTGTTGGTAAGAGGAAAGAGGAAAGATGTCAAGGATAAAGAGGGACTAGAGTACGTTAACGTAACGAGATTACGCGATAGAAGACAACGACTGTATATAATAAAAAATATCGGCTGGCTACTATTTTGGAGTTGAGAATGATGTAGATCTTTAAAGATCCACGAGACCATATCGATTTATCCTTATTAGGCGCAGCACAGCTAAAGAGATTCAAGATTTCTAGAAATATCTATGTGTTTCGATGAGACTCTCTAGAACGTAGTAAATTTCAACGCGCCATCTTTCCAATGGAAAGTTTCAGGTCAGCGAAACTTCATCGCCAGTCGGCACGGTTATGGAAAAACTTTTTTAAACTCTTTTTAATTTTTAATTCAGCTACTTCGATCGGCGGCAAAACGGAAATAAGACTTTTACAACAACGCTTATAGACACTTTTAAAGTGTGTTACCTCAAAAGTATAACTTGTCTAACTTTCCTCGCTTCATTAAATTATTTTCATTCTCGTTTTTTCAATTATTGGCGTCATCATTTTGTCTTCTCAATTTATTCTTATGTACTCTTTACTGCAAACATTACTTTTAAGAGTAATTGCTTTTCATTATATCAATATTATTAATATTATTAATATTATTAATATCTATTCAAAAGATTTACATTAAATAACATTAAATCATATTATCTTATCTTAGCATTAAATATTGTTAAGAGATTCTGAAGTACCAAATAACTAGCTTTTGAATTGATATTTATTAAACACTGTTTACCATCACCAGTTATTATTTTTCATTTACATTTTAATTCTGGTTCATGTGATCCATGATGATTCATTGAAATTTCGTAACATTGAAACTTGGATACACTGCAAAGAACAGTGTCTTCGTTTAAGACAGTTTTGTGGTCGTTTTTAAGGCATCGCGTTTCCACCGTATTTAAGTTCTTGGCTTAAAGAACGCTTAAGCGCAGTTTTAGATAACGTTCAAATAGTCTAGATAATGCTTAAAGAACTTTCAAAAAGTCTAGATGATGCTTATAGAACGTTTAAACATTCTAGATAATTCTTAAAGGACGTTTAAACATTCCAAATAATGCTTAAAGGATGTTTAAACAGTATAGACAATGCTTAAAGGACGTTTAAACAGTCTAAACAATGTTTAAAGAACGTTTAAGCATTCTAGATAATGCTTAAAGAACGTTTAAGCATTCTAGATAATGCTTAAAGAACGTTTAATCATTTTATATAATGCTTAAAGAACGTTTAAACATTCTAGATAATGCTTAAAGAACGCTCAATCCGTTCTACAGGTTGCCTAAGGAAAGGTTAAGCACCCTTAAAAAACGCTTAAAGGATGCTTAAAGGTCCTATAAGCCTAAAATTCTAACCCAGTGTAAACGCGTCCACTCTCTAAATCCAAATAAGCGAAAATCCGCTGTTTCGCAGCGAATATTTTCTGTTTCGTAGCGAATATCTTCTATTTTGCAGCGAATATCCTCACAGTTTTCTTAAAAGTATCAAATTGATATCAAAAATACCAAATTGATGAAGATTTTGTAGTCAATTTGATACTTATGGGGATCAATTTGATACTTTTTGGTATCGAGTTGATACTTTCAAGAAAACTGTGCTCTGTTTTGAATCACAGTGTTCCGTGAGGATCAAATTGATCCAGAAAAGCGAACCAAAACGTTGCAAATCAACATTTTGATTCGCTTTTCTGGATCAATTTGATACCCACGGAACACTGTGAAGTGAATATTCGCTGATCAGCAGCGACTACAGACGCATACATATTTGAACACGAATGAACCTCTAATGAACCATATAAGATTAATGTTGAGGTGATTAGCACCCGGAACGAATAGAAACATCAATTGTTGAAAGAAATGACGAGGAGGAAGTGGATGGTTTGTATAGATAAGTGATTAGTGGAATAGAAGAGGAAAGTGTTTGAGTGATGGGTGAATGGGACACCCGGTAGGTGGACTCGATGAAGGTAGAAGTAGAAGTAGAAGTATAGAAGCGGTAGGAGTAGGTTCGAATGGCTATAGAACGAATATGCCGATGCCGGTGCATAGAGGAAGAGCAGTTCGCTCGTTGAATGCACCAGCCCTGACCTACATAGTAAAGCGTGCTGTGGGCTAGGCAAACCTACGCTAACTACCTAGACTATTATAGCGCGAGGTACACCGTCGCAACTATGCGAGCGATAGGTAGCTACTTGTACAATGTACATATTATCCCACCCATTCGTTCTACTACAATATATCTTCTGATCGCGTGCTCAACGTGCCTATCCGTTCCTACAATTCTCGACACTTTAAGGCCAAAGATCTCACTCCTTTACCTAAAACATTCCTCTTTTATTTTTATAACAATTTCCTCTATTATTTCCCTTCTGTACACAACTCTTTTTCACTCCTCTTTCTTCGCAAACATCAGTAATTCCTATTATTACAACCTTATTTATCATTTATTTACACAATTTACTCATTTTCATATACAATCGTTCAATAAATCCTCTTGCTTATTCTATACCTTTCTCTCTTTTTCTTTTTTTTTCTTTTTTCCTTTTTCCTTTTTCTTTTTTTTTTCTTCTTTCTCTTTTTTTCGTTTTCTTCTTTTTTCTTCTTTTTTCTCTTTTTCTTTTTTCTCTTTTTTTTCTCTTTTCTTCTCCTTTTGTCTCTTTTGTCTCTTTTTCTTTTTTTCTCTTTTTTTCTCTTTTTTTCTGTTTTCTCCTTTTTTCTGTTTTTTCTGTTTTCTCTTTCTTTCTCTTTCCTTCTCCTTTTGTCTCTTTTTCTTTCTTTTCTCTTTTATCTACTTTCATTTCTCTGCTCTCTTCATGATTTTTTCTTCTTAATTTCCTCCATTCCAAGATTCATTTCTTTAATAATAAAATCAAACCTGTGGTGCGTATTTTCTTATTTAAAATCTCTGTTCTTGTTTTCCGATTAAAAAGAGCCATTCTTCGAAAATTAGACATTCAAATATGCTTCTAAAAATAAACGAATAGCCAATTTTAAGAAAGGTGAACTTCAAATGCTAAACGTTCAAACAAAAATTTTTGATGCAAGAAAACACGAAATTTTCAGAAATATTTGCAAACACAGTTATCAACTATTAACGCCTCTTAATTATAGTCCTATACGAGCTTGAACACTTCCAAATTTCACAGTCTCCAAATTTTATGTCTATAAATTTTATACCTTTATATCTGACATCTTTAAATTTAACCATCTTAAAATTTTACAATCTTCAAATTTTACCTTCATCGTTTACCTTCATCGCACAAGAAAAAATTTCTGTTGTTTTTGATGCATGTGAATTTTTTTGCCTGTTACCGCCCATAAAGACTTTCTGTTGTTTTTGATGCATTGGAATTCTATGTGCGTTTACCATAGTTTACCATCGTTTTACCTTCATCATTTACCCTCTCCTTTGGACCCTTTTAAATATCAAAATTTGCAAATTTGTCTACAATAACTTCCTGGATAGAATTTTAACGATTTTAAAATTTCGAGCTCCCGACTTGCATTCTACGTAACGCGATTGTAGCCTTTTAAAAACAATATTACGACATGAAGGGAAAAATAAAAGAAAATAATAAATATAAAAAAATAAAAGAATATATACTATTTTTTGCGATAATTGAAACGCTTCCTTTGACCGGGTTGTAAAATGCACGTACGAGGGGGGTAATGAATTGAAATAACGACGGTTATACGCATTCTTGAATAATGAAAGAGTGCGTTTAATCAGATCTACACGATTCTTCTTTCGATAGCGAGAACAATGGCAAATGCACTTCTACACCTGATGCCTGGCATACGATAACAATTATATACTTTCCAGGTACATCAAATAGCCTCAATCGATCTACAGGGTGTGCTTTATTTTCAACGAAACTAATTTTCCGCATGTTCAATTGAGCTTTTCGAGCACCTTTAAAAAAACAATCTACTTTTATTGCAAAATAAAAGCTATCGGTCGTTGCCTTCTTGCATAAAGGAGGTTGCAGTAAAAACTACACCGATAACAAGCTCGTAAATTCTCAAGGCACTTTGGAAAATCGATTTCAACATTCAAGGAAAATGCTTTCCTCAATTGTCACTTTTCCTCGTTAAGTCTCAATGCAATTGAGAGAATCTTTCTTTATTCTTTTATGCTACTTTTACTCAAATTTATTTCCTGGCTGCAATTGTATTATGCTTGCCAGTTTAGGTTCAAAAGCAAAAGAAAAATTGGGTTCAAAGCTCTAAAGCTACAAAATTGAAGCTACAAAACTAAAGATACAAAATGGAAGCTACGAAACTAAAGATAGAAAATTGAAGTTACGAAACTAAAACTACAAAATTGAAGCTATGAAACTAAAACTACAAAATTGAAGCTATGAAACTGAAACTACAAGATTGAAGCTACGAAACCAAAACTACAAAATTGAAGCTATGAAACTGAAACTACAAAATTAAACTGAAACTACAAGATTGAAGCTACGAAACCAAAACTACAAAATTGAAGCTATGAAACTGAAACTACAAAATTGAAGCTACGAAACCAAAACTACAAAATTGAAGCTACGAAACTAAAATTATAAAATTGAAGCTACAAAACTAAAGCTACAAAATTGAAGCTATAAAACTAAAGCTACTAAATTTTATACGTGAAGCTGTGATTATTTGTGTGCTATACTATGAAGTAACTTTATAGCTTCATTGTAAGTGCCTTTAGATTCATAGTTTCGGTTTGAGTATTCTTTAAAGTATATAGCTTCATTTGGTACCTTTAAAGCGACATCAATATTTTGAGACGAAGATGTAGCTTTTAAGGTACTAAAATAAATGTGCGTACGTTAAAGAAAACTCAAACCAAAACTATATGGATTTAAAGGCACTTCAAGTGAAGCTATAAAGTTACAGCTTCACGTATAAAATTTAAAAGTTCTTATAGAGTGAACCTACAGCTTTACATAAAGTGAAGATAAAGCTTTACATAGAGTGAAGACAAAGTTTTATACACAGTGAAGCTTTACATAAAACTAGGGGATTTACATAAAACGAAGTTTCATCTTCACATAAAAGATAAGTGAAGTTTCACCTTTACATAAAAGAGCTATAAGTGAAGTTTCATCTTCACATAAAAGAACTTTAAAAATGAAGTTTCATCTTCACATAAAAGAACTTTAAAAATGAAGTTTCATCTTCACACAAAACCACACAACCTTAATTCAAAAAAACAATTTTCTATAAAATTTAATCTAAAAAAAACGTTCCAATTTCCATAAACGCCATTTCCAGCGCTACTTTTGTCTTTCAAGAGGAAATTAGTACGATTGAATGAAAGATAGGCAAAAACAAGTATTTGATAGTTTGTTTTGCAGCGACCTGTAGACGAAGGTAACGTCTCCGTGCCAACGTTCCAATAACCACCCAAGAGCACAAGGACAGTCTACCCCAGTTTCCTATTGAGACCGCCTACAGAAGCCCCCACCTCCCCCTTGCCAATAATCCCAGAAACTTCCTTCCGGGCCGATCACAGTGGAAAACACTGCGGAAAATCGATCCAACTTGAGAGAAATTTCTTCAAGCAAGAGAGAGAGAGAAAGCCACAAAGAAGACAACAACGTGCAAGAAAAAGTAACGCCAGGGAAGGGCAGGGTTCACCGGATGTGACCCCCCTTTCCTTAATTAAAAGCAACAATATGAATATGAATACCACAAAAAATTGCAACTTTCAACCCATTTTACACGGCATTTATTATCCTTTGAATTTCTTCAGTTTCTTTCAACAAAGGCTCCTTTTAATTTCTTTCTTAATGCACAGTAAATCATACAGAATTATTTTGACCCCAAAAAGGGGTTAAAATAACGCAATAACGTTATTTTACTGCTTTTTTTGGGGTCAAAATAACGCAATAACGTTATTTTATTGCTTTTTTGGGGTCAAAATAACGCAATAACGTTATTTTGCTCCTTTTTGGGGTCAAAATAATAATACATAATTTAAATTAGATAATAACAAAAATAACAGAAGTAGAAATAGATAATAATAGAAAATAATATAAATAGATAATAATAGAAAATAATAGAAATAGATAATAGTAGAAAATAATATAAATAGATAATAATAGAATAGAATAGAATAGAATAGAATAGAATAGAAAAAAAATAATAGAAAATATAGCTGCAAAAGTTTCAAAAGAGAGATTTTGGATAAAAGCTGAATTCTCAAGTGTAGAGAAGGATGATGATAAAGAGTAATAAAGATGGGAAAGGATGAAGGTGCGAAAAGAAGATGGAAAAGGGCCAGACGAGTTAGTAGACAGGAAGTGGTCCTTCCTTGAATGGCGGGCCAATATCCTGAATTACAATAAGCTTGAGCACTTCGTCGAACCATTAACTATTTAAATACCGACACATCGTATGTTCTAACAATTTCCATTTGATTTGCATTGCGCGGCTGTTAATTGTGTGGCTAAAAAAAGAAGAACCACCGGATGATGCTGAGAACCGTGAAGGGGAAACACATTGACGTCGGGACAACTGACAAATGACGAATTTGCACTTGAAGAATTGTGCAAGGTCGATGCCAAAATCTTTGATGAAAACACAGGGAAAAAACCCATTTTTCATTATAATAGTTGGGACCTAACGAATTATCTTTGAACAAAATTTCCTTTCACGAAAAACATCATTTTTCAATTAAGTATTCATTTTAAAAGTTGCAACAATTGCAGTTAAGGTGTATTTTTTATAATAAATAAATGACTTACTATATAGTAAATAGACATTTATTTACTATGTATATATTTATTTAATATACTTACTATTTGTCTATTTACTATATATATACTTATTTACTATAACTGCTATATGTCTATTTACAATAATAAATAAATGTCTCGTTACTGTAGTCAAAATACATAAAATTTTAACCAAAAAAAAGTCTCATCTTCAATTACAAAAACAAAAGGTCAAAAAATGACCCGATTTCAGTCTTAAATTGCGCACGAGGATCAAAGACCATAGATCATGTAACCATAAATAAGGTTACATCAAATAACCATAAATAAATAAATCTTCGTTTTCACTATCAAAAGTTTTTAAAAACGCAAAATGAGTCGAAACACAAGGACGCAGAGGTGAGTTTTAGAAAGACGGGATCAATAATAATTAGCGAAATTGTTTTGAAAAAAATCGATCTCTATATCCTGTTGAACCCTCTAGTTCAATATATACACGAGGAAAGATTGCACCGGAAGTAATTTGTCTTCGTATTCTCAAAGTGGGCGGCTGCTCGAATTCACTGGAGTGATTTAAAGCCTCGAATCATCCTTCACCCTCTCTTCCCTTTCCCTTTCGTATATCTTCATTCGAAAGGATCGAGTTGAAAATTCTATTACTTTGATTTCAATCCCGATAAAAGGGAATCGGTGCCGGTGCCTCGAAATATATATATATATATATATATATATATATATGTATTTGTAATGTATACATATGTATTTGTAATGTATACATATGTATATGTAATGTATATATACGTATATATATATATATATATCGAGTTTGAATATAATTCAAACCCCACGCGGTGAAAACTTGAACAATTTTTCAAACGTGTCAAGTTTATATTTACGCAATATTTTCGCATCTCTTCCATGAATCGAAAAAATGCTTTAAAAGTAGCAATCGCAGTTATTGGCTCATTTAGAACACCAAATTAATACGTAGACATTTTTTAAATACACTCAAGTTTCTAATTTCATAAACAACACGATTCACGAGAATCGGCTTTTACATCACTTTTTTGCAAATTCGCAAATATGGAGAATAAACAGCCAGAAGATTCACGCATGGGAGTGCAAAATAAAAACAGAGGAAAAAGTAAAAAGAAACTTGAAAAGAAACTTAAAAAGAAACGTAACAAGAAAAGGAAAAAGAAGAATAAAAAAAAAACGAAAGAAAAAAACTAAACGGAAAAAGAAGAAATAAAAATAACAAATGAAAAAAAGAAAAAATAAACGGCAAAAGAAGAAACAAAAAGAACAAATGAAAAAAAGAAAAAATAAACGGCAAAAGAAGAAACAAAAAGAACAAATAAAAGGAAAGAGAAAATAAACCGCAAAAGAATAAAAAAGAACGAAAGAAAAAAGGAACGGAAATAAAAAAAAAGAGAAAAGTAAAAAAAACCAAAAAAACGAAAACAAAATAAAGAAAATAAATATAATGAATATAACAATAAAAAATGTAGTAGCAATACCAAAAAAGAATGATCAAGAATCAATAACGAATAATCAAAAAAATACTAAACATAAAAAACATAGATGATTCATAAATAAGATTCAAATGATTTTTTCTTCTTTTTTTAGAAAACAAAAGTGTGCTCTGGTTGATGGCGCTTCTCTGGAATGTAGACAAGGGTCGTAAATATAACTTTTCGGAAGCAGTTTGCGTTTAAGGAGCGTTTGTGACTTTATCTGTCGGAGGTACGGAAATTTTCTTTTCAATGAGAAGGACTACCCGCAAAAGTTGAATGGAGTCAAAATGCCAGTGGCTTGTGGCTTGACAGGTCTAGAGTTGAGGAAAAGGAATGAGAGATTTAAAGATCCCCAGGAGTCTAGGAGGTCTGTTTGACTAGTGTCTAAAAAAAGGCTCAATTTGACCCAAAATCACAATAAAAGACCGCTCAACTCTTAAAAGTCCAAGGACAGCAGTTCCAGCAAAAAATATGACTCAACAATAAACGAATCCATAAAAAAGGTTGCATCAATCCGTAATTCCTTTTGCTCTAAAAATATTTTTTTCGAACCAAAAAAAGATATGTCCAAAACTGTAATTTACTGCTTTTCGAATTTTGAATAATTAAAATCAAAATTTAAATAATTAAAATCAAAATTAAAATAATTAAAATTACATTTTAAACAATTAAAATTACATTTTAAACAATTAAAATCAAATTTTAAACAATTAAAATCAAATGTTAAACAATTAAAATCAAATTTTAAACAATTAAATCAAAATTTAAACAATTAAATCAAAATTTAAATAATTAAAATCAAAATTTAAATTATAGAGAACAAATTTAATGAATAAAGATTAAGTTTACCAACGAAATGAAAATTTAAATATTGTTTTAAACCATTTTTTGCAAGTCTTTATTTGAAGTACACAGAAAAAACAAAATGTTCTTTTTCACTGCATCATCTGTTAAATTACAATAAAAATTGGAATTCTACAGGCGCCTGTAAAAATTCAAGTTCATTTTGAAATTTAAAATTTTGTTTTTCCTGTCTAGTGGTTTTGCAAAATTAAAATTTTAAGTGTTGCTAAGACGTATATAGTTATTCTAGAGAAATATTTCGCTGCCCTAGGAATGTACTTTTATGTCTCTAGTTGAGTAAAAATGGAGAAGTAAAAAAAGGGAAGTAAGAAAAGAGAAGTAAAAAAGAGAAGTAAAAAAAAAGTAAAAGAGAGAATTAAAAAAAGAGAATTAAAAACAGAGAAGTAAAAAAAGAGAAGTAAAAAAAGAGAAGTAAAAAAAGAGAATTAAAAAAAGAGAAGTAAAAAAAGAGAAGTAAGAAAAGAGAAGTAAGAAAAAAGAATTAAGAAAAAAGTAAAAAACAAATTTAAGGACACTTTCGTGATCAACACGCTATGGATAATTAAAATCATAGTTTTAGTTGCAAAAACTTACAAATGCAATATTGAAGAAAATCACCATTACATCTTCATTATTACCGTACAATTTATTTTTCAAAAATATGTACAGACAGGGATTACAGGTATGTATTTCAAAGAAAGCGAGTATCATCCCGTACAAAAAAAACTCGAGTAATGTGTCACCGTGACAGAGAAAGTGAAAAAATAATTAGGGGAAGATGACCTGGAGTTGCATTCTCTGACTGTGACTAAACTGAAAAATAGTTGAAAATTTCCGAAAATCTGACCAACTTTCTCTACAGTTCTGCAACTCTAGATTCAAAGAAAATGGAAATTAGGTGACAGGCGTTTCCCCCTGGAACCCCCACAGTTAAAGGGACAAACTTTTGACGTAGCAACATTGAGGAAATTTAAACAAAAACATCGAGAAACATTTAAAACAAAAAGAGTTCAACTATCACACATGTATTTCCCGCTTATAAAGAATTACATAAATCGTCTAAAATTAATCAACAGAAAGTTGATTTTATCAATGTTGAATCAACGATAAAGTTCATCGTGAACATTATGTTTGATTAAATAATACGTTCAAAATTTTAACGCTAAAAAACTCCTGACGATTCTTAGACTCTTTTTGCTTCCTCAAGAGGAAGCTTTGTTTAAACTCTAATCCGCAATTGTACGATTTTATATTCTTTTTTAGAAAAATGTTTTTTTTTTAAATTATAATTTAGAGTGAATGATACATTTTTGATATAAATGAAACAATTTTGGACAAATGAAACATTTTTGGACAAATAGAACAATTTTGGACGAATGAAATAGTTTTGGACAAACGAAACATTTTTGGACGAATGAAACATTTTTGATCGAATGAAACATTTTTGCAAATGATACATTTTTGCAAATAAAACATTTTTTGCAAATGATACATTTTTGCAAATAAAACATTTTTGCAAATGATACATTTTTGTAAATAAAACATTTTTGCAAATGATACATTTTTGCATAAATGACACCTTGGTCACATTTTTCATTAAAAACCAAAAACAAAAAAAAACAACAACCGTCTCGAACTTTAAAACGCTTCGATTTCTAAACACCTTTGAAAAGCTACATTTTTCAAACAAGAAATCCATCGAGAAGCGAAACGTTGGACGGAAATTCGGTCACGTTTTAGCAAGGGAAATAATGGAATTTGAAGGCATTGAAATTGAAGGGGATTAAAATTGCAAATGCGTAAAATCAAGAGACTATACACAAAATTGAAAAGCGATTAGAATGAATCTGCATGAGAATTGGGAGGCGTCTTCTTTAGAAAATATAAAGTGAGATAAATCGAGTTACGTGGAAGCTCATAAATCGCTTGAAAGTTTATGTTGTTTACTCGTCTATTTGGAGTAGCAGGGCTTTTGATATCGCGTCGAAAAGTAATTGGTTGCGTAAAGATACGAGGGACTAATTTTGTCGAGGTTGAGGCAGGTCACAAGTATTATCGTACCAGAAGATTGATAAAATGAGGACTTGCAAAACGACTCTATATCCAAAATATGAATCTCGAGAATGAATACGCGATCTATCATTTTTCGTCTCTGTCAGTTGAAGCTTCAATTTTTTCTTCTTTTTTTCTCGCTCCTTTTTCCTCGTCAAGAGTCGTTGTCAGTGCGCACGACCTTCGCGCGAGATGGCTTGCGTAATATTTTTATCGACCGAAATTGCGCACCAATACACGCACCGTGTCCAATATAATAAGGCGATATTGCCTGTGTGTGTGAGTGGGACTTTGATTATACGCGGGCGACAACGCATTCACAAGATTTCATCGGACCCGTTTTATTGCAACAATACCTGACCTATTCTTTTCAAACAAATTCTGCCACTGTATGGCAAGAAACGTTTCCTATTTCGTTATTCAATGTTTCAGTCTCTCCAAATTAAATCACCAATTTCGTTATGATTACACACACGTTCAACAATGTGAAAACAAAAACTTACAAAATGTACGCATGAAGCTAAACTTGTTGCCGTATAAATAAACATGACTAAAAATAATCGTATATTTATATACAAAAAATATAGAGCAAAAAGTAGAGCAAAAAATATAGAGCAAAAAACATAGAGCGAAAAGTATAGAACAAAAAGTATAGAGCAAAAAGTATAGAGCAAAAATGATGAAGCAAAAGTTATGAAGCAAAAAATATATTTATAATAAAATATGGAAAATAATATAAGATAATATAAAGAAGAAAATAAATAAACTATTTTAAAAAATGTAACTTTCAGATAGAACAATAATTTACCTGATGTTTAACAAACGATTACACAATTTTTGATTAGTTTCATTAAAGTGTACTGAACAGTTCAGGAAACTTTAATCTTAATTTTTTTCAACTTTCATGATCTGATCAGCGTATTTTAATGAACATGGAAAAAAGTTGTATAACAGTTTACTAAATATTTGTAAAAATTATTGCCTTCTCTGAAAGTAAAGAATAGTCGATGAAAATTAGAAGAAATTTCTATTTTTGTGTATACAAACAATATTCAACATAGACACTTAAATGAAAAAATCGTATGACAAAAATGTATTCATATATATAAATAATATAAATTTTCTTTTATAAATTGTTAAATGGACTTATGCAGTGTCCGACTCTATTGTCACTGATAAATTTATATGCACCAACCAGGTTAACTAGAAGTCATTC
>WNHD01000791.1:63313-77752 GCA_011057455.1 Ganaspis sp. Gsp50
GCCAGGCTAGCATGATATTTTGATATCTTTTTTATATAAGATGTTGTTTATATCTTTTTGTTATATGTATAAAGGGCTTGTCCCGTAAATAATAATAAATAAAATAAAAAATAAAATAAAAATAAATTGTACATTTATGAGTAAATAAGTTGTACGTTTATGAATTCTACTATCTAAAAAAAGTATAAAAGAACCGTAAAACAAAGGTTGATAAATGTAACCAAATAAAATGAAATAAATAAAATAAACGAAATAAATAAAACAAATAAAATAAACGAAATAAATAAAATAAATAAAATAAACGAAATAAATGAAATAAATAAAATAAATGAAAGAAATAAAATAAACGAAATAAATGAAATAAAATAAATGAAATAAATAATGAAATGATAAATCATTCATTCATTCTTAAACGGGTTCAAAATGAACCCTTTACATTAACAAAATGTTAGAATAATAATAATGAATAAATAATGAATAAATAATGAATAAATAATAACAAATGTTATGCCTTCATTGATTCAAAATATTTATTAATCAAACCGTTGATTGACCGATGAAAAAAAAGCTTTCAACTCTCAGTGACATTTGCCGATTAATATAAAAAAAACAGTTGCAATTCGAATTCCAGATGTTCAAACGTAAAATCAATTTTTTTAATAAAATTTGCATAAAAATGTACATGACTGAATTTGGAGAATGCGAGCAGGAATTTCTTCTTTAAAAAAAGAATGTCAGTGAATTTTTCTAAAAGAATGTTTTGGAAAATGACTCGTCAGATTAACCGAGTTGGTCTGAGGAAACTAAAATGCAGACGATCGCGAAAAGATCTAGGTTACTGTCTTTGTTTTTGAGATTCTTTCTTTGAGACAAAGATAGCAGCATTTTGCTTTGAAGTTCTCTCTTGTACATAATAGAAATACAATTAAAGAATTGGGAATTCCTTTTTATCAACCAGAGAAAATACCTTTTGTTTTTAAAGAAAAAAAATCAATCGAATCTGCTTATAAAACAGTTTTTTAACATTCGACATTATTTAATTTCAAGATCTGTAATTTATTTTTGTATTATCAAATGATTCTTCTTGCTTCACGCAACGCTGACGTCTGATAACTTTCTCTCGAGTTTCGTTTGTTTTTGTTCAGTAGATATGAAGTTCAAGTTTCTAGTAGTTTACTAATATTAAAAACTACATTTTAAAGCATTTTACAACGTTTTCAAATATTCGCAGCAAAAAGCAAGCTTAAAAGGAACTTTTATCCTGCTTCAAATGTGAATCTTTATCTTTTGTCAAAGTGCGAAATTCTCGAATTTGTGGTCTCAAAAAATGTTATCGCTCAGATTTGACGAGAATAAAATTTTTCAGCCAAGCTTACGCAACTCGGTTAAACTTTTTTAACGTTATATAACAAGTTATTTCCGTAAATTATCAGCGCAAATTAAGAAGGTAAATATTTTTTGAGTCGAATAAATGTTTCTTAATTTAGATAAATCGTTCGAGTCAAAAGATTTGTATTTATTAAGCGAAACGAGGGGTTTTTGAGACAAAGTGTTTTTTGAAACAAGCAAACTTTTTTTCTAATCGAAGGAAATGGTTTTTGAGTCAAACTAGAGTTTTTCAGTAAAGAAAAAATGTTTTTTTTGAGTCAAACCAGCGTTATTGAGTCAAACAAGTGTTATTGAGTCAAATAAGTGATTTTGAGTCAAACAAGTGTTATTGAGTCAAACAAGTGATTTTGAGTCAAACAAGTGTTTTTGAGTGAAACAATTGTTTTTGATTCAAACAAGTGTTTTTCAGTCAAACAAGTGTTTTTTTGAGTTAATTGAGCGTTTTTGAGTCAAATAAGCGGTTTTGAGTCGGTCAATCGTTTTTAAAGAAACAAAAATGGATTTTTGGAGACGAATGTTTTTTGAATGAAACGTTTTTTGAATGAAAGAAATGTTTTATGAATGAAAGAAACGTTTTTTGAATGAAAGAAACCTTTTTGAGTTGAACAAACGTTTTTTGAATCAAACAAACATTTTTTGTGACAAACAAATGTTTCTTGAGTCAAACAGACGTTTCTTAAGCCAAACAAACGTTTATTGAATTAAATAAACGTTTCTTGAGTCAAACAAACGATTTTTGAACCAAAGGAACGTTTATTGAATTAAACAAACGTTTTTTGAGTTAAAAGAAACGTCTCTCCAGTCAAAAAAATATTCCTTGAGACAAAGAAACGTTTCTTGAGTTGAACAAATATTTCTTGAGCCAAACAAACATTTCTTGAGTTACACAAAAGTTTCTTATAACAAAAAAAGTATTTCTTGAGCAAAAAAATGTTTCTTGAGTTATACCAACATTTATTGAATTAAGCAAATGTTTCTTGAGTCAAGCAAACATTTCTTCTTTCAAAGAAGCTTTTTTTGAATCATGCAAACATTTTTTGAGTGAAATAAACGTTTCTTGAATTAAACAAACATTTTTTGTATTAAAGATGCGTTTTTTGTATTAAACAAGAGTTTTTTTTATTAAACAAGAGTTTCTTGTATCAAAGAAGAGTTTCGTGTATCAAAGAAACGTTTATTGTATCAAAGAAACGTTTATTGTATCAAAGAAAAGTTGCTTGTATCAAAAAAAAGTTGCTTGTATCAAAGAAACGTTTCTTGAGTCAAATATTCGTTTTTAAAACTTGCTTGAATCAAAACACTTTTTCTCGAATGGACCCAATACTTTATGGTTCGCCTATAATATCATTGATCACTTCTAAAAAGTTACACGGTCATTTTATTCATGATGAAAATTCGACCTTGGAATCATTTCATGTCTACGACTTAGAAACATCTTATTGCCTGTTTAGGAAATATCAAATGCCACTCTATTGATATTTTGAAATTGGTTTTTATCTCTTACAAATGAAGGAGATTTAAAGGTACTTTCTCTAAAAATAGCAATGTTACACCACATTTTGTTGTTTTTAGTATATTTAAAAGGTTCTCAGGCTTTTCCAAATCTTGAATCATACATTTCGTTATACACTCTAAAAAATTCTTTGCACATTTGATTAATTTTTCGAAATTCCCACTATGTCTACAAAAATTTTTTTTTCTTTCTGCAGCAACAACGTTTACGCAATTATTATCTTTACTCTCTAAAGATTACTGAGTTAACCAATATTACTAAATTAACTAATTGTAAGATTACTAAATTAACCAAGATTATTAACTATCAAGTAACTATATAAGATTCCATTAATTTTAAGTCAAGTTTAAAAATAAAATAAAATAAAACTTTAAAATAAATGAAAATTAACACATTTCAAAGTGAAATTTTAAACAATTGTAATTCAAGATGTGATGTTTCTCAGCTTTATACATTTTCCAAAAAAATGCAATTCATGAAATCATTTCAAGGCCAAACTTTCATTGATGAAACCGATAGCATGTAATGTTTGGTATATAATGTAATGATCAAGCATAATGTCAAATTACAGATGATGTACTTTACTAGAAATAATAAGTGCTATTTTAACACTAAAATCGTGTTAAAAGAATACGAAAAAAATATAAACCCATCGAGAGGGCGCCACCGTCTGTGTACTTTAGCATTGGTTCAAATTAACCCGAAACGGATTTGAACCAATTTTTTTCTAATCGAGAGACAACAAATATATGACAAAGATAAAAAATACAAAGATGCAACAAAGATACTTGTCCAGAGAAAAAAATGCTGTTTAGAGGGAAAAAAATATTCTCTAGAGGAAAAAAATCTTGTCTAGAGGAAAAAAATCTTCTCTAGAAGAAACAAAATTTGTCTAGAGGAAAAAAAATCTTCACTAGAAGAAAAAAATCTTGTCTAGAGGAAAAAAAATCTTCTCTAGAAGAAAAAAATCTTGTCTATAGAAAAAAAATATCTTGTCCATTTAAAAATCACTCACGGTATCGTCTCATGAGATTCTTCTTGTACGGTTTGGTACCAGGAGGCCTGGATCTCGATCGGTGTTCATCCTTATGATTGTTGTCGGAAAAGGAATCGTCCGAGTCCTCGGAGCAGGTCCTGTCTTCCCGTTCCTGAGAATAATCAACGGAGGAGGTGGACACCAAGCCTCTTAACCTGAGGGTGGCATTTCCGTACTCGTCGATCAAATCCTTGCGATCTCGATCGTGTTCCTGTTCGGCGAGGATGTTCTCCTCCTTGGTGAGTTCGGCGTAATCGCCGACGCGGACACTAAGGTCCAAAGGTTGGTCCTCGAGCATCTTGGCCACTGACCCTGTTTTCCTGGTGCCAGCTCTGAGCTCTGAGCACTAAGCTCGAAGCTCTAAGCTCTAAGCTCCGCTACCCCTTGAGCCCTCTATCGAAATGTCCCTCTCCTACGCAGACCTTGACCTTAGCGGAGTTCCGATGCCATCTCGGACGACTCAACTCCAAGCCAGAAAGAGGAGCACCGGGGTGCCTGTTAAACTTGGCCTGGCGCGCCAATCATGGCGCCTACTCGCCAATTTACTCTAGTTACTTTCACTCTCACAACTCACTGATAAAGTACCGGAAATGTTACTTGTTACTAAACTTGCACTCCCTCACAATCCAGGCTTCAATTCGGCTTCACGAAAACTTCTCCACCCTCTCAGTTGTAGGTTATAAGCAACAACTTTGTCGAGCTTTTAGTTTCAACTTTTTGTAAGTTTTACGTTTTGTAAATTTTACTCTTCGTAACTTCAACGTTTTGTTACTTTTATCTTTTGTAACTTTTACCTTTTGTAACTTGTACCTTTTGCAACTTCTACCCTTTATAACTATTACCTTTTGCAACTTCTACCCTTTATAACTATTACCTTTTGCAACTTTTACCCTTCTTAACTGTTACTTTTCATAATCGTTTTCTTTTGCCCTTTTTACCGTTTGTAAATTTTACTTTTCGTAACATTCGCCTTTTGCAAATTTTACTTTTCAAACATTTGCCTCTGGCGAATTTTACTTTGCTTCTTGTAGCTTTTACTTTCCTAACTTGGACTACGTTGTGTACTTTTCAACCCGATTGTTGATTAAATCCCCTTCCTTCTTTCTTTTGGTTTTGAATGGCTTATTGCAATGATTAAACTTCCATTCGATCTTGGTTCTTCTTGCCGAAAACTAGACCAACACTTGATGCTCAAACTGAAGAAACTCAATTTCGCGAACAAGTTTCAAAGAGTACCACTCCACACACGATCAATTGTTGTGTCTGACACTTGCAAAAAATGCTCACTTTATAAAAACACTTGCTCCGATTTTTCAAATCCTGTGCTCGATCCAACTCGCAATGTTGACTCAAATGTAAATTTTCCTTCACTTGGATAGTAATTATTAGTCTTAAAAATTTCGCGTATCATAGGCGTTTATCATTTACTTTAAAGGTCTATCATTCAGGTTTATCAATTACTTCATATTCACCAATTATTTTAAAGGTTCACGATTTAAAGGTTCACGATTTAAAGGTTCACGATTTAAAGGTTCACAATTTAAAGGTTCACAATTTAAAGGTTCACGATTTAAAGGTTCACAATTTAAAGGTTCACGATTTAAAGGTCAATTAGTTTTTATGATTTTAAAGTTCCATCAAACATGTCAGTTTTATTTTGAAGGTTCACTGTTTGAATTAGTGTTTGAAAGGTTTATTCACTTGGAGAGTAAATTTACTATTCGCTTGGAGGGTAAATTTACTATTAGAAGGTAAATTTACTATTCGCTTGGAGGGTAAATTTGCTATTAGAAGGTAAACTTACAATTCACTTGGAGGGTAACTTTACTATTAGAAAGTAAACTTACAATTCACTTGGAGGGCAAATTTACTATTAGAAAGTAAACTTACAATTCACTTGGAGGGTAAATTTACTATTAGAAAGTAAACTTACAATTCACTTGGAGGGTAAATTTACCATTAGAAGGTAAATTTACTATTCACTTGGAGGGTAAATTTACTAGTAGAAAGTAAACTTACAATTCACTTGGAGGGTAAATTTACTATTAAAATGTAAACTTACAATTCACTTGGAGGGTAAATTTACTATTAGAAGGTAAATTTACTATTCACTTGGAGGGTAAATTTATTATCAGCAAATTTACAATTCACTTGTAGAGGAAACAATTCATGGAGAGCAAATGAGCGCACTTTTTAAAAATCCAAACAATTTGCAAAACTGTCACTATTTAAAAGTCGTTAGAAGGCAATGTTTGAAAAACTTGGGACGGTGAATTAGAAGAGATTGAAGGTACTGAGTGAATTATAATTATAAATTAAATTATAATTATTAATTATTGCGGGGGTGTTTTTTAGTGAGGATGATTGACAGAGCGATGACAAGCCCGGAAAGAAAGGAACATGTCTCTGGCTACGGACTACGGTTGCCGGTGGCACACTGACTGACTCGGAATCGGGGTAGTCCGCTAGTCCAGCCTGCTCGTTCACTCACTACTCCAGACTCACTCCACTTCACTCGACTCGACTCAACTCGGCTCGGCTCGCATCACACTTGTGCTGGCTGTGTTAGCTGTGTGTTTGCAAGTCTCGGAGGAACGAAACCAAGAGTTTAAACTCGGCGGAAGTCGGCAACAGTCGGCGCAACTCGCTCTTGAGTTGTGCCTAGACTACGTCTCCACAGATACGTGTCAAGTCCACATATGAACACACGGATGAAAATGCAAGCTCGCGACACGCGGGTGCGTACCCTACCGCAACTTGGCCATTCGAGCAGCACCCGCTTTCTGGGGGGAAAGCTATTTTTCCGTCTATTGGGATAGGACGCTTCAAGTCGCGTTTGCTTTCAAATTGAGGGAAATTCTGTTCTTTTTTTGGTGTGGGTTTTTTGTTGATAATTGCGGAATTGGGTAATTTTATCTGGAATGTTCTGGGACGTTTGGAATCTTTAAGGGATGAATTCGAGAAGGGGAAAAATGAGAGATGTAGGTCTAGTGGAATTTGGTAGAGTCAACTCTATGAATAGTGCCAATGGAACTCTACGAATAGAGTCACTATACGAATAGAGACACTAAAACTCTATGAATAGTGCCAATGAAACTCTACGAATAGAGTCACTATACGAATAGAGACACTAAAACTCTATGAATAGAGCCACTAAAACTCTACGAATAGAGACACTAAAACTCTATGAATAGAGCCACTAAAACTCTACGAATAGAGTTACTAAAACTCTACTAATAGTGCCACTAAAACTCTACGAATAGAGACACTAAAACTCTACCAATAGAGCCACTAAAACTCTACGAATAGAAACACTAAAATTCTACCAATAGTGCCACTAAAACTCTACGAATAGTGCCGCTTTTCTTTTGTTCTCACTCGAGCGTCCTTTGTTTTCTTTGTGCAAATCTGCGGCACTATTCGTAGAGTTGAGAAATCGGTCTTTGATTGGCTTTTGTAAAGAATAGATACGTAAAGAATGGCATATTGTGGATTTAAGCGGAAACGTTTAATACATGTCGGGGGATCAAAAATTATTTTTTGTAATTTGCAATTATCAATTGTCAAGCTAAAATAATTTATTGTTGATTTTAAAATATTTATGCTTAAGAATATTCATTCTTTGGGAAATAATATTTATTTTTGAATCAAGAATATCTATTATTGAATCAAGAATATCTATTATTGAATCAAGAATATCTATTATTGAATCAAGAATATCTATTATTGAATCAAGAATATTTATTATTGCAATAATATTTATTCTTGTAGTGGCAATCATAATTGTTTAAATAATGTAAGTAATTAGAATTTACCTTTACTGGACAGACTATGACTTACATATCAAGTTGTAACCAATGGTAAACTCACCTGTAACAGAGAAAACAAATTCTTTAGCTTTTCATTAATATGAAAGTAGAACATACAGAGTTTTTAATCTACAGTCAACTCTGTGAATAGTGCCACTAAAACTCTACAAATAGTGTCACTAAAACTCTACACATAGAGCCACTAAATCTTTACGAATAGTGCCACTAAATCTCTACAAATTGTGACACTAAAACTCTACAAATAGTGCCATTAAACCTCTACAAATAGTGCCATTAAACCTCTACAAATAGTTCCACTAAAACTCTACAAATAGTGCAACAAAAACTCTACAGATAGTGCCACTAAAATTCTACTATAGTGCCACTGAAACTCTACAAATAGTGCCACTGAAACTATATACAAATAGTTCCACTAAGATTTTACGAATAGTGCCGTTTTTTTGTTCTGACTCGAGCATCCTTTGTTTCCTTTGTGCAAATTTGTGCAAACTGCGGCACTATTCGTAGAGTTGACTGCACAAGTACGTTCATTAAGTTTTCTATAATAGTAATAAAATAAATAAATACAAAATAAATACAAAAAATAAGAAATAAATAAATAATAAATAAAGAAAAAGAAAAAAAAAATAAGAAATATATAAATAATAAATAAAAAATAAATAAATAAAATAAGAAATAAATAATAAATAAAAAATAAATAAATAATAAGAAATAAATAAATAATAAATAAAAAATAAATAAAAAATAAATAAAAAATAAATAAAATAAATAGCATAAAATAATAATTAATCTAAAAATTTAATTCCAAATGAATCAAAGTATGCACATGTTAATCAAAAGTAAAAGAAAAAATTGGACATTCGAAGCTGAGACTGGATTTCGTTACCTATTAACAAATAACCCCGCTTTACTATTTTCGAAAAAACAGAATAGCCTATGAATAGCAAAAGTCAGAAAAATCTATTTTCAATCTTGCAGACATAGAACCCGGAAGGTGAATCTTTATCGGAAGAGTCATTTTTGTAAAAGCCTCCCACGGATTTCAGCTTTGAAATCTAATTTTACTCCTTCAATTTCCGGATCATAAGTCTTGGATTTAAGATTTTACGCCAGTGCCAGACAAACCATCAAATAATATTTTCTAGAACTTTTACTTGAAATAAATTTATCTTGAAATTTATCACCAACATCAAACAAGAGCATCAAATCTATTTTTCAGCACTTTGTCATTAAAAATTTAAATGTTCTTTCAAAAAAATGTCACTTTGACGTATAATTTATTTTAAACAGGCATGAGCTATTTTTTAAGGAAAGTAACACACTTTTACAACGAGAACTCTATTATCAGAAATTTGTTATCGGTCGTATATCTTCGGGAAAACATTGTACGAAGTGATCATCAGGTCTTGAATAGCTTGGTGCTACACTTGTAAAAGCACGCACCAGGTTATTGCGATATATCGATAAAACAAATATAATCCTATGGCCCAATAATACACACTATCACAATCTTATCACCACCAGAAAACTGTCCTATCAAGAATTCGTGATTTTCATTATAATATATTTTTTACCTGATGCATCAATTGTTTCGGTTCCTTCTTTTAATTAGCAACTATCTTCATTTATACAAATTTCGTACATGGACAACAATTGAATGACGCAAAGTAATAGTTTTTTATTATAGCTTTTATTAACTATGGAAGTTATTAAGTCATTAAGTTTTCAATTAACTATATGAAAGTCAATTGTCCATATAGAGGACTTCCTTTTCTATATAGAGAACTTAATTTTCTTTAGAGAACTTAATTCTATTTAGAGAACTTAATTTTCTTTATAGAACTTAATTCTATTTAGAGAACTTAATTCTATTTAGAGAACTTAATTTTCTTTAGAGAACTTAATTCTATTTAGAGAACTTAATTTTCTTTAGAGAACTTAATTCTATTTAGAGAACTTAATTCTATTTAGAGAACTTAATTTTCTTTAGAGAACTTAATTCTGTATAGAGAACTTAATTTTGTTTAGAAAAGTTAATTCTGTATATTTGTAGAGTTTTAGTGGCACTTAATTTTCTACAGAGAACTTAATTTTCTTTATAGAGAACTTAATTTTTTTGATAGAGAACTTAATTTTCTTTAAAGAACTTAATTCTCTAGAGAACTGAATTTTGTTTAGAGAAGTTAATTCTGTACATAGAAGTTAATTATTGTCTATATAGAGGACTTAATTTCCTACAGAGAACTTAATTTTCTTTATAGAGAGCTCAAATCTATTTTAGAGATCTTAATTCTGTACACTGAAAAAAATATCTGGTTAACTTAACCAAAAAGGAATGTTAAATATGCCCTTACTATTTTTTCTGGTTAAATTAACTAGAATATTAGTTAAGTCAACCAGAATGTTGGTTAAGTCAACTAGAATTTTAGTTTAGTTAATCATAATTCTAGTTAACTTAACCAGAAAAAATAGTAAGTTAAAAAAAATAGTAAATAGTAAGTTAACATTCCTTTCTGCTCAAGTCAACCAGACATTTTTGCCAGCTCAGGTATGAAATACAGGTCCACTGAAAAAGAAGTATTGTTTTCAGCCCATTTTTGGTTGGAACCGTTTACATAAGTACCAATTTGGACTGATTTTAAGACCAAAAAATGACTTAGTCTTGTTTTAAGCCACAAAATTAACTAATTGTGTAAACGGTATAAGATTTTTTTTTCTGTGTAAAATAAAAAATATAAATAAAAAGTATAATGCAGATATGTAAAATACAAGCATAAAATAGAGGTATCAAATAAGGTATCAAATAAGTTATCAAATTCAAATATCAAATATACGTGAAGTTATAAAAAGTATAAACTACACAATCTGACAGATTGTATACATTATCGATTTACTTTACAAATTCGTACTTTCGAGTATTAACGACAAATCAATTACCCAATTTCCCGGCCTAAAAATATGAAACACTTTACGGTCCAAGAGTTTGAGATTAAAATTTTTCTATAGAAGCATGCAAATGAAAAGCAAACATTCTCGACAAGCCTAATTTATAGCGATTATGTGTATACTTAATTAAAAAGTAGAATTTCACTTTTAAGAAATAATTTGATTACAAATTACAGTTATCTGGGTCGTACATCGATGGTTAATCGATTTTCTTAACGATTGAGAGTAATAAAAAGTGCCACACCAGTTCAATCGGTTGGCCTAAGTACATGGGATCAAATTAGATTGAGAATTGCAGAAAGGTGCATTAACCAAGAGGCATGTGCCTCGGTGTACTCAACGATATTGCCTCTCGAACAAACACCGAGAGAAGAAAAATTCTTTCGCCTCAAGCAACATCGGAACTGGGGCGAGGCGAATGAGGCAGTTACCACCAACATTCAATTCTTTTTTACTAATTAGAAATTATTAGCATCCATTTTAGCCATTTTTTATATTTTTGCAAAATTTATTCTTCAAATTATTCGGCTTAAAAAAAAACTATTCGGCTTTTAATTAAAAAATTATTCGGATATTCGGCTTAAAAAAACGATCAATTTCATTGTATTTTTTTAAAAGTGATTTTATTTTTATTTTATTTTTGCTTCCTCAAGAGGAAGCTTTGTTTTAAATTTTTCTGTTTGAATATGCATTCAAATTGTAATCGATCTTAATTTTAATCTGAAAACTAGATTCAAATACATGTATACTTCGGCAACATACACATCCTAAAATTTTTACAATTTTCAATTTATGCGAATTTTAATAAAGCAAAAAATTATACTTTTACACCGAAAAAAATAATCGATGCTATATTAACCACGTAAATGTTTACTCGTTTTTTCTTGGTTAAATGTATTGTTTCTTGGTTAGTTTCTTTACTAGTTTCTTATTTAAAATAACAATGCAGATTGTACATAATTAAACATTAACTTTAATCGATTCAAATGTTCATAAAAGTCAATTTGCAAAAAATCCTTTAGAATAGTTTTTTTTTCTTCTTTTGGTTCATATATAAGCATTTTCTCGTAGAATTAACCAACTGCTTTGTTATCTAAACCAAAATTCTAGTAAAGTTAACCAAATACTTTGTTATCTTAACAAAAAAAAACTAGTAAAAATAACCAACTGCTTTGTTATATTAATCCAATAATTAGTAAAGTTAACCAACTACTTTGTTCTCTTAACCAAGAAATTAATAAAGTTAATCCAATACTTTGTTACCTTAACCAAAAGAATCTAGTAAAGATAACCAAATACTTTGTTATCTTAACCCAAGAACTAGTAAAGTTAACTATAGTTAACTAACTTGAGTTAACTTTACTAACCCAAGTTAGTAAAGTTAAATGACAAAATACTTTCTCATTTAAATAAAAAAAACTAGTAAAGATAACCAACTACTTTGTTATCTTAACCCAAGAACTAGTAAAGTTAACCAACTACTTTGTTACACTGAGAAAAACGTTTGGTTTTAACAAGAAAACATTTAGTTGAAATAGAAGCAAATAAATTATATGATTGATCCAACAAAATTTTAATTGTATGAAAAAAATTGTTAGCCAGGCAACCATACTAATTAGTTGTTCACCAAACAGGTTTATTGATGCAACCAAAATTTGGTTGGCTCAACCAAATAATTTATTCGCTTCTATTACAACTAAATGTTTTGTTGTCCAAACCAAACGTTTTTCTCAGTGTATCTTAACCAAAAAACTAGTAAAGTTAACCGAATACTTTGTCATTTTAATAAAAAAAACTAGTAAAGATAACCAACTGCTTTGTTGTATTAACCCAAGAACTAGTAAAGTTAACTAAATACTTTGTTATCTTAACCAAAAAAACTAGTAAAGATAACCAACTGCTTTGTTATGTTAACCCAAGAACTAGTAAAGTTAACCAACTACTTTGTTCTCTTAACCAAAAAACTAGTAAAGATAACCAACTACTTTGTTCTCTTAACCAAAAAACTAGTAAAGATAACCAACTACTTTGTTCTCTTAACCAAAAAATAGTAAAGTTAACCAAATAATTCGTAATCTTAACGAAGCACTTGGTAAACTTAACCAAGAACTTTTAGTAAAGTTAACCAAATAATCTAGTAATCTTTTATCCAAAAATTCACTTGCTTACGAGTACGCCAATTGCTTTTTTCATCATATAATACAAGAATTAAAAATCATCCTCCCTGGGGATTTAAAAACCAAGTAAAACTACTTGAAAGCAAAATGATTGTTTAGTACAGTTTCTCGTCAATCTTACGCGAATATAAGAAACGCAATAGAAAGAATAAGGCAGAGTCTTTGTGTATGATTCCGGTAGCCTTCAAAGCCGCAGTACAATCCCCTCGTTCCTGGATGACGAAGGCTAGAAGGAAGGTGGATAGTTCGAGGCCTCAGGAATGACGATGGCTGCTAAACTGGTGGGGGGGTTTGTTGGGTGTGGGAGAGAGGATGGGGTGTTGAGAAATTCCGTGTAACCTTTGCACCCTCAACACCCTGTAGGTATACGCAGAATCGTTTATTCGAATCGCGGTGTGCATATAAAGCATATCTTCCACATGTTCTGCGACCGGTCTATAGAGTTTATTTTTTGCGTGAAGAAAGACAAAAAAATACACGCGGGTGCAAAGATTGAACTCTACGAGAGAAATGAGAGAAAGAGAGAAATTCACGACTCTCGCCAATGTCCAGTCAAGACTACGCCCAATTGCGGAAAACTACGATTTCTTTTCCATAAACGGGAAATCTCTCATTTCTTGGCATTTATAACACAAGGCAGTTTTTGATGTTTAAATCCACTTTCGTTTAATAAAAAGAGGAGCATAAATTGGGAATTAAAAAGAGGAACATGAATCGGGAATTATAAATTGTGAATGAAAAAAGAATCATTAATTGTGAATGAAAAAAGAATCATTAATTGTGAATGAAAAAAGAATCATTAATTGTGAATGAAAAAAGGATCATTAATTGTGAATGAAAAAAGGATCATTAATTGTGAATTAAAAAAAGGATCATTCGAGGGGGTATTTACTGCTTGAAAGAGTGTATACACTCCAATACGCCGTATTAATGTGTAATATAGATAATTGCGCAACTAATACGCTATTACACGTGTAATAGATCGTATTTACATGTAAAAATCGAAGATATTACGGCTATTACGCACCTATTACGCGAGAGGTGTACACTCTAATACCAAAGTAAATACCCCCTCGGGATCATTAATCGCGAATGAAGAAAAGGAATAAACGCACGGAAAAAAATCGCAAAAACCTAATATAGTTAACAATAAGTAAAATTTGCTTAACCTGCTCTGAAAAGATGTCTGGTTAACTCAACTAGAAAAGAGTCTTAAATATGCCCTCATTATTTTTTCTAGTTAAATTAACCAGAATTTTGGTTAAGTTAACCACACAGAGAAAAAAGTTAGCTGTTTATTATTATTAGCTCATTCTTAACTATTCCAGCTAAATGGGTTTGATATTATATGGATATCAAACCTTTTTAGCTGCAACAGCTATAAGAATTAGCTAAAGCAGCTAACAAGTTTAGCTGTATCAGCTAATTATTAGCTATAGTAGCTAAAAGCTACACGGAGAAAAAACGCAATTGAAATGAACCTAAAACTTAGGTAAAAATTACTTAAGTAGTTGAGTTAGAGTACTTAAGTAAAAATTACCTTAGTAC
>WNHD01000792.1:0-52158 GCA_011057455.1 Ganaspis sp. Gsp50
AGTTTGTGTAGTAGAATTTATTAAAAAAGTCTTATTTAAGCGCCAAAGTTTACTGTTTACACTTACCCCTTGTTTACACTTACCCCACTTGACCCTATTATTGTTGAAAAATTTAAAAAAAAAATTTATTGAAAATTAGGGGAAAAAGAGGAAAAAATATTTAATTTTAGGTGTTTTAGGGATTTTTCTTTAAAAAAATGGGGAATATAAGGGGAAAAGGGGGAAAAAGGGTATTAGGTAAAAAAGGGTACGAACTGTGATCCCTGCGTTTAACGCTCGGGCAATTATTTAATTTCTTCCATTTGTTAAAGTTGTAAAAAAGCGCTATTTAAAATTTTAAAAATGTTGATGTAAATTTTTGAACTTAAATTTATATTTAAAAATTTATTGTAAATTTTTAATTATAAATTTAAATTTAAATTTAATTTATTAACCTTAATTTTTAAATGTACATTTAAATTTAAAAATTGTTTAACGTAAAATTTTCAATGTATATTTAAATTTAAAAATTGTTTGACCAAATGTTAAGTTTACATTTAAATTTAAAAATTGGTAAAAATCGTCAGTTTCTTGCAAAATTGATTTCTCAACCAAACGAAGCACAAAAATCCATAATTTGTCTAATTATCCTTTTATTACCTACCCACATTGTTTCGAGAAAAATCAAAAAAGTCTTGCAGCATCCCAAACGAATCATCCTGTCGAATTTTCATCAAAGTCATGAGAATATTGTTAGAAGAAGTGCCGCAGCGTTTTATCAATAAATTGACAAACTCGGCAATCACATTTCCATATAATCCCGTGTACAAATAAGGTTTCTTGAAAATAATCAAATTCGACAGTGTTTCTATACTCCTATAATTGTTGTTCAGTAACGAAAGAAGATTCTCCTCCGTTTGCGTCTCTTTCTCAAAAGCATTCGTTTTCTTCCTCGTTTCCGCTTTCGAGCACTTCTGAACTGCTTTTTCTGAATTCTTTTCTAAAAATTTGGGCTTTAGAATCCTCGGTGGGCGACGATTTTCGTACACAATTATGGGAGCCGAACAATGCTTTAAATTCATTTCCTCTTGGTGTTTTGTGTCTTTTAGTTGATCCAACATTTTTTCAGTATTGTCGGGCAATTGGTCGTTGGATTGTAAATTATTTGTAATTTTCGAAATATCATTCGCTGAAGTTTCTTGTAGACATTCTTGAAATACGGGATTAATTGTGTGAATAAAAGAGGAGCTGTTTTCTGAGACTGGGAGAGTATTTGAACTGGTTGCTTCTTCGACTTCGTCATCTTTCAGTTCGATTAGTTCCGGCGACGATATTTTTTGTTTTTTTGGCAAATTACTCATTTCCTCTGAGACAGGATGTTTCGTTTTCGAAGTTGCACCCATCTCGGTCGAAATGTCTTCATAGCTGATCTGAAACGATATTTTCAATTTTAATTCTTTTACAAAATGTTCATTTGTAAAGATTTAATTAATATTTAATTTAATATTTTAATGTTCATTTTCGGCAACTGTTTGTAGTATTTTTGGCAACTATATGTAGCATTTTTAGCATCTGTTTGTAATTTTTTTTTTTGAATTTGTAATGTTCGCATAATTTGTAAATTGATTTTTTTTTTTTTATAAATTCGAACATTTTTTGGTAATTATTTGTAACATATAGTATATTTTGCCATTTTTTGCAATTATTTGTAATAGTTTTAGGAAACAGGGTTTCTACAAATTCTTCTTAACAAAATTCCGTGAATTTTTCACAATTTCCAGGAGAAAAATAAAAAAATTTCCATAATATTTTTTAATAATGTATTAATAATGTATTAATAATGTATTTAATAATGTATTTAATAATGTATCAATGTGCGTATGTGTTAAAAAATGATTTTTTCAATAGTTTTTAAGAATTTAAATTACTTTGTAATAAAAAAAGTTGTTGATCTTATGTTAATTGCAAAAATAAATTTCTTTATAATTTTGGTTACTCAAGATCATTAATTGTAATTTTAAAACCATTTTAAGTATTTTAAAGTGTTTTGAAATATTTTGAAAAATTTTGAAATATTTTGAAGTATTTTGAAGAAATCTGAAGCATTTTAAATACTTTTAAACTTTTAAAATATTTTAAAAGACTAATATTTTTAAATCTATTTATAACTTACTTAATAGTTAAAATGCTAATATTTTTAAATATTTCGAAACATTTCAAAGTATTTAAATATTTTTAAAGCATTTAAGGTATGTAATAAAAAGAATTTTGAAGTATTTTCAAGTATTTTCAAGTAATTTTAAGTACATTCAAAATATTTTTGAGTGTTATTAAATATTTTTCAGTATTTTAAAATATTTTCAAGTATTGGCAAGTATGTATTTAGAAATATTTTGGTGAAATTTGAAGTATTTTTAAATATTTTGAAGTATTCTTAAATATTTTGAAGTATTGAGAAATATTTTGAAATATTTTTAAATATTCAAAAGTAGTTTTAAGTATTTTAAAGTGTTTTGAAGTATTGGGAAGTTCTTGGAATTATTTTAATGTAATTTTTAGTATTTCTAAATATACTAAAATATTTTTGAGTGTTCTCAATTATTTTGAAGTAATTCATAATATTTTTAAGTAATCTGAAGTATTCTGAAGTAGTTTAAAGTAGTTTAAAATATTTTAAATATTTTTAAGTAGTTTGAAATATTTAAAAGCAGTTTTAAGTATTTTTAAATATTTTAAAGACATATTTAGTATGTTTTATATATTTTGGAGTATTGAGAAATATTTGGAAATAGTTTAATTAAACTTTAAGTATTTTTAAATATTTTGAAGTTTTAAGAAGTATTTGGAAATAATTTACAGTAATTTAAAGTATTTTTTAATATTTTGAAGTATTGAGAAACATAGAGAAATATTTTACAGTAATTTTAAAAATTTCTTCATATCCTGAAGTATTGGGAAGTATTTTTAAATATTTTTAAGTATTCTGAAATATTTAAAAATAGTTTTAAGTATTTTTAAGTGTTTTGAAGTATTGGGAAGCTCTTGAAAATATTTTAAAGTAATTTTTAGTATTTCTAAATACACTAGAATATTTTTGAGTGTTCTTAAATATTTTGAAGTAATTTATAATATTTTTAAGTAGTCTGAAATATTTAAAAGTAGTTTTAAGCATTTTCAATTTAATGTAATTTTAAGTATTATTAAATATTTTGAATTTTTGGGAAGCATATGGAAATAATTTACAGTAATTTTAAATATTTCTTCATATTCTGAAGTATTGGGAAGTATTTTCAAATATTTTAAAGTAATTTTTAGTATTTTTAAATATTTTGAAGTATTTTTAAATATTTTTAAGTATTTTATAATATTTTTAAATATTTTGAAGTATTTTATAATATTTTTAAGTAGTCTGAAATGTTTTGAAGTATTTTATTTTATTTATTTATTTTTATTTTAATAATCATGACTTCCTATTTTACTATTTTAAAGTAGTTTTAAGCATTATGGAATATTTTAATGACGTTTAATGTATGTTTTAATATTTTGAATTACTTTGAAGTATTCTGAAGTATTTTAAAGTAGTTTTAAGTATTTTGGAATATTTCAAAGACATTTCAAATATTTTTAAACATTTTGAATTATTGGAAAGTATTTGGAAATATTTCAAGTATTTTTAAATATTTTATATTGTTTTGAAGTAGTCTAATTCTTCAATATATTTACATATTCCCAAGTATTTTTAAATATCTTGGCATATTTTGAAATATTTGGAAATATTTTTAAGTAATTTTAAGTTCATTGCTTTCTCAAGAGTAAGCTTTGTTTTTAAATATTTCGAAGTAGTCTCAAGTATTTTATAGTAATTTCAAGTAAATTTAAATATTTTTAAGTGTTTTTAAATATTTTCAAGTATTTTAAAATATTTTTAACTAAATATTCCATGAGAATTCCAAGATTCCATGAGGAATATTAAAATTCCATGAGAATTTCAGGTTTTCCATGTTTTTCAGAGTTGTAGAAACCCTGGTGTAAAATTTGTACTGTTTTTTGTAATTACATTTTGATAGTTTTTATCTATAATAATGTTTAAAAGTATTTGTTATTAATTTTTATTATTTTCTGTAATTATTTGTAATAGTTTATAAAATATTTGTAAATATTTTTAATAGTTTTTGTAATTATTTGTAATAGTTTCTGTGATAATTTTTTAAAATCTTATTTGTAATTGTTTTTTATGATTTGAAATAATTTCTGTAATGATTTTTAATATTTTCTGTAATAATCTGTAATATTTTCTGTAATAATTTGTAATATTTTCTGTAATAATTTGTAATATTTTCTGTAATATTTTGCAATATTTTTTGTAATAATTTGTAATATTTTCTATAATAATTTGTAATATTTTTTGTAATAATTTGTAATATTTTCTGTAATAATTTGTAATATTTCTTGCAATGATTTTTACCTCTATGACGTCAGAGGAGTCACTAATTTCATCGCTTTCACCTTCAATTTCAACTGGCAGCTCTATTTCTAATGAAAATTCGGCTGCTGCGTATTTTGTGTTTAATTTCTGCTTTTCCCTCATTTCTCTAAAACTTGTTGCTAATCTGAAATAAATATTAAAGATTTAAAATATGCAGTATATTTTCCTACTGTTTTAAAAAAAAATTAAAAAGAAGTTTTCAAATAAATAATCAAAAATAAATTTCATTTAATTTTACAACTTTTAAATTGGACGGAAGATTCATTTTATAAATTAAATTAATTAGATTTATTATTACCATACGCTTTATTCAATCTTATTTTTTTCATTTTAAAATTATATACATTTCTTTAAATTGTCTTTTGTCTAATTATTATTATTAGTACTATTATTATTAACACTATTATTATTAATACTATTATTATTAATACTGTTATTATTAATACTATTTTTTAAAATTATATTTAAAATTATATTATATTTAATTAATTAATTTGATGGATCTAAAAATGAACAATTAAATATTTGCTATATATGTACAACAAAGTACTTTTATGACCCAGTTATGTTCTTTTGAGATATTACAGTTGTATGTAATTGCGAAATATAAATATATAAGTAAATAAAACGCTTTCAACGAAAAATAATAAAAATTAGGTTATGTTGTGATTCAAATTAGGAAACATTTCGACAATTTCAGCTATAAATGTAAATGTTCAAGGCAAATTAAATTTTGAAATTTATTTTAGAATGAATAAAACGAAAGCGTTAATAAAGACTTGAAACTTACTCGTTAATGAAGTAATAAATAAATAAGTTTATATTCCGCTCGAACAATACAATGACAATACATTATAAATTTTGCATCAGAATCATTGTTTTCAACGCAATCACAAGAAAACTTTATTTTTCGAACCATTGTTTTCACTTCTTTGTATCCACATTGACTCTTTTTCAACACATTTTAATTCTCAAGAAGAATATTGTTCTTCTTTGAAATCGAAAATAAAAATGACATTTTTGAGGTTATGCCAACACGCGAAAGAAAACATTATGCTTTTATATACATATATCGTAAAATATCCAAAATACATATACACAAATAAACGAAAATAACAAATACGATCTTTCAAGAAAAATATTATGTAATATATTCTAAAAACATACTTGCATCCCGTGATTTTACACAATTCATAATATTTTGATTTTGATTCACTGTTTTATCGACCGCTAAAAACACAATTCGGCTTTTTTAAAATATTATTGCCTACAAGAATTTCGAGACTTATCTCACACTGTCAATCCCTAAAATTCGGGTTCTATTTTTAGAAATTATGTGCATCCTAGAAACGATACACTGTTTTCGGGTAGACGCACAACATTCACGAGGCGTAAAACGACTGGGAAAAGCTTTTTAAATCCCACGTGTCCTGGCGAGGGGAGTAGGGAGGGAAGAGTTGGGGGTGTAAGAAAAGGAGAGCGAGTCTCGATGATGTGGAAGTTGAAAAAGTGCCTCCGAAAGCCGAGGGACACGGCTCTAACTAATTAATCCATTAAATAGATAAACTGACGTTTTAACAAATAAAAAAATCACCAAAAAGTACATAAACTTTCACTCAAGACTGAGTGAATCGCGCGCTTGTGTTTTTATCCCTGCAACAGAAGGAAACGTTTTTGTTTTTTTCTCCATAGTTTGTTCTTAATTTAATCTTTCTAGCAAAATGAGGAGATTAATCTTAATTTTTCTCGCGATTGTGATCGCTGCAGCAGTCCCGAGGCCTGAAGATGAACTCAAACAGAAATTCGCAAAGGTTCGTTATTTATTATACTTTCTTTTCAGGAAGTACTTTTTTCCGAAATATTTTTTTTTTCTTTAGTAAAGAGTGTTTCTTAAATACGTTAGTGTATAAAATAGTGTAAAATAGTGTTATTAAATAACTCAGTGTTATTAAATAAGTTGGTTATAGCAAATATAAATTGAACTATTGTGACATTTGTTTTTGATACACACGAGTAACATAACCTTTAAGTTTTGGACGTTTCGAACTTTTCGGAATACATTTTTTAGATTTTTTATAATTATAAGGTTCAGATAATTTTTAGTGAATGGACGTTTTAAAAATTCGTACATGTAAAAAAAGACAAAAAAATAATTGCAAGAAACGTTATTACTAAGCGCAAAAAACAAACGTAGGTTTTAATTTTCGAAAAATAATTTTAGTCATTTTTACAGGATTTTAGTGAGCAGAAGCATTACATAAATTCGGAACACAATCAGGCGTACGATCACGACGCATTTTTGGGCGAAGAGGCAAAAACTTTCGACCAATTAAGCCCGGAAGAGAGCACACGTCGACTGGGAATAATAGTTGATAAAATTGACAAAGACAAGGACGGTTTTGTGAGCCAAGAAGAGTTAAAGGACTGGATAAAGTACACTCAACAGCGCTATATTCAGGACGACATTGAGCGCCAATGGAAGTCCCACAATCCCGACGAGAAGGAGAAATTACCCTGGACTGAGTACAAAAATTTAATTTACGGTTTTCTCGATGAAAAGGATCCGGAAGCTGACAATTCCGACAGCGAGAGTTATTCCTATGCAGTTATGTTGAAAAGGGATCGCAGAAGGTGGACATCCGCTGACCAGGACGGCGACGATGCCCTCACAAAAGAGGAATTCGCCTGCTTTCTTCATCCAGAAGAATACGAGCACATGAAGGATATTATCGTCGAGGAAACAATGGAAGACATTGATAAAGATAATGATAAGAAAATCTCTCTCAGTGAATATATCGGTAATTATTTTACACTTATTATCCATTTATTATTTATTTTTGCCCATTTATTATCTATTTTTATCCATTCGTTATTTATTTTTGACCATTTATTATTTATTTTTGACCATTTATTATTTATTTTTACCCATTTATTATCTACTTTTATCCATTCGTTATTTTGTTTTGACCATTTATTATTTATTTTTACCCATTTATTATCTATTTCTGTTCATTCGTTATTTATTTTTGACCATTTATTATTTATTTTTACCTATTTATTATTTTTTTCTACCCATTTATTATCTACTTTTACCCACTTATTATTTATTTTGACCCAATTATTTAAAATTATTAAAAATGTTTCCCGAATCTCGTACATTAATACTAATACTTTATTTTTTGTCCTAGGAGAGCTTGAGGGCAATACACAGAATAGCACAGTGCCTCTGAAAAAATTTAAACCAAAAGTCAAAACACTTCAAGTTTTCTTGTGGATTTTGAAAGTACTTTGTTTTTAGAATGAAAAAATCGCAGAATGAAAATATTTTATTGAGAGCTTTTTGAAAAATTGATTTTGAAATTGTTTTTCTTATTAAATTTTGATTTGTGATAAATAAAATAAAATTACAAGCCAGTATTTCAGTAAAAAAAACATTGAAAATATTATAAATTAATATTAATTAATAATATTTTCAATGTTAAAATAAAATATATTATATAATATATCATATAATATTTTATTATATACTATATCATATAATATTTTATTATAAAATATATTATATAATATATTATATTAATATAAAATATATTAAAATAAAAGTATTTTTTCTTTCTTTTATAAAAAAGAAGATATTCTAAATTAATAAAACTTATAACCTAATGATTCATGTCAAATATCAGCTTTTTGAAAAAATGTAATTCTTTATTTAAATCACACAGCTAATTAACCCATTTACAAACAAGTGAGCAGGCGTTATCTTATAAAAATAATAATATTTATATAGAATTCTGAATTTTAATACAAAGTTATTTTAAGGCTTAATTGATTTTAAAATTTTTTTTCGTATTAAATTTTGATTTCTTTTATTTATTGAATAAAATTTATTTTATTCAAGGTCCTAAAAGGAAAAAACTTTATAAAAATTTGTTTTATTTATTGAATAAAATAAATAAATAAAATCTTTTTTATTGAAGTTTAAAGACAGTATTTCAGTAAAATACTTTAAAAACTAATGAAAGGAGTGTTTTTGCTTTCTGTTAGTAGAAACAAGATATTTGACATGAATCATTAATTTTTAAGTCTTCTTTTCTGCGTTTCTCTTTTCTAATAAAAGAAATAAAAAAACACTTCTCTCATTTGTTTTCAACGTTTTTGCTTCTTCAAGAGGAAGCTTTGTTTACTAAAATACTGGCTTTAAATCAAAATTTAATACGAAAAAAAAAATTCGAAATCACTTTTTTCAAAAAAGCTCTCGATAAAATAGTTTCCATCTGCGATTTTTTAAATTTAAGATAAAAGTACTTTCAGAATCTACAAGAAAATTTGAAGTGTTTTGACTTTTGGTTTAAATTTTTTCAAGCGCACTGTGAAAGAATATAAAGTAACATTAAGAGATATGTTCTCTAAAATAAAATAACATTAAATATGTATAAAATTATAAATGTATTAAGTCATATTTAAAATGTTTGAAATTTGAAATTTTATAAAAAAAAGCAATTAGTATTTTTAAATGAATTCAATTTTGACAAAATAATACAGAAACAACTGATATGATTTCTATGAAGTAGAAATAATAATAATAAATTATTATGATTTCTACAAAGTAGAAATAATAATAATAAATTATTATTAGATAGATTTGTTGGTTGTAGATAATAAAAATCGATTTGGGAATTACTCATTCAAAACTGAGTAGAAATAATTTCTAAACTGACTTTCATTAGAAAAAACAATCAATAGAAATTGAAATTAATTAGAAAAAAAGATTACTAGAAATTAAATCTCGTTAGAAAAAAAATTAAAAATTACACTCTACTAGAAAATAAAAAAATAAAAAAATAAATTATAAACTATTTTCTAGAAATAGTGTACCCCTTCACTAAATGAAAGTCATTATTATTAATTTAAGTATTTGAAATAAGTAAAGTAATTTTAAAGAATTTAAGTATTTTTAGTATTTTAAAGAGTTTTTAAATATTTTGAAGTCTTTTTAAATGTTCTGAAATAGTTTGAAGTATTTAAAATACTTTTAAAATATTTTAAAATCCTTTCATACTTTATTTAATACTTAAAATAGGTACTAATATTTTTAAACACTTTGAACTATTTTGAACTATTTTGAAGTATCATTAAGTATTTTAAAGTATTTTAAAGTAATTTAAAGTAATTTAAAGTATTTTTAAAAAATTTAAAGTATTTTAAAGTAATTTTAACTATACTTAAATATTTTGGAGTGTTTTGAAGTGTTTTTAAATATTTTGAAGTATTGGGAAGTATTTGGAAAACTTTTATAGTAATATTAAGTATTTTGAAGTTTTTTTAAATATTTTGAAGTATTTTGAAGTATTTTGAAGCAGTCTGAAATATTTTGAAGTATTGGCAAGTATTTGGAAATATTGTAAACAAATTTTAAGTATCTTTAAATATTTTGAATTCTCAAAGTATTTTAAAGTAGTATAAAGGATTTTTAAATATTTAAAAGTATTTTCAAGTAATAGTAAGTAATTTCAATATTTTAAAGGTTTTTTTAAACATTTTAAAGTATTTTCAAGTAGTCGTAAGTATTTTAAAGTAATGTAAAAGATTTTGAAGGATTGGGATGTATTTGGAAACATTTTAAAATAATTTTAGGTATTTTTAAATATTTTGAAGTCTTTAAAGTAATATAAAATAATGTAAAGGATTCTGAAGAATTTTGTAGCATTTTTAAATATTTAGAAGTGCTTTTAAGTGTTTTTAAATATTTTGAAGTAATTTGAAGTATTTTTAAATATTTTGAAGTGTTTAGAAGTATTGGGATGTATTTGGAAAAATTTTAAAATAATTTTAAGTATTTTTAAATATTTTAAAGAATTTTTAAATTTTGTGGAGTATTGGGAAGTATTTGGAAAAATTTAAAAATAATGTTAAGTATTTCTAAATATTTTGAAGTCTTTAATATAAAGTAATATAAAGGATTTTGAAGAATTTTGTAGTATTTTTAAATACTTGGAAGTATATTTAAGTATTTTTAAACATTTTGAAGTATTTTGACGTATTTTTAAACATTTTAAAGTATTTTGAAGTATTTTAAAATATTTTGAAGGATTGGAAAATATTAGGGAAAATTTTAAAGTAATTATGAGTATTTTTAAATATTTGAAAGGGTTTTGAAATATTTTGAAGTATTTTAAAGAAATTCTAAGTATCTTTAAATATTTTGCAGTAGTTTAAAATGTGTTGAAATATTGGTAAGCATTTGTATAAATTTTAAAGTAATGTGAAGTATTTTTAAATATTTTAAAGGGTTTTTAAAAATTTTGAAATACTTTGACGTATTTTGAAGTTTTCTTCTTGTAAAATAAATTATGTTATTAACTTTGGTAAAACTTAAGAAAGATCATAAAGCAAATAAATTAAAAAAAGAAAAAAATTTCCGTTATAAATGAAAATTCCATTAAATTTGCATGATTCTCTGAGGAATAATAAAATTCCATGAGAATTCCAGATTTTTTTTTTCTATTTCATATTCATTTTGTTTTTGTACTCACTTTATTTTTATTTTCATTTTCCTTCTGTACTCACTTTATTTTATATTCATTCTGTATTTATTCTACTTTAATTCTATTTTCAAAAACGAAAGTGTTTATTTGAAGTTAATTAAAGTTGCATTATTATTAAAATTGTATTTTAATCAAAGATTTAATTTAAATTTTAAATTCGGAAATGATTTATTCTACTTATTACATTTTAATTAAAGTTGCATTATTATTAAGATTGCATTATTATTAAGATTGCATTATTATTAAAGTTGTATAATCATTAAAATTGCATTATTATTAAATTTCCATTATTATTATTAAACTTGTTAAACAATTACTACCAAAAAATTACCATTTTTTTAAAAAATAATTTTGTTCTTTACATTACATTTGTTTACACTATTTTGTAATTGAGAGAAACATTGCAACTTCAGTACCATTTCAAAATCGCGACGTTGCCGTATCTCTCGTCAAGAATTGCACCGTTTGCAATAAAAGTCGGCCTCTTTTAAAAAATTGCGAAACCGACATTTTTCGATTAAAAAATACTTAAAGTGCTTCGCTTCAAATTCTTACAGTATTGTTAAAAGTACCGAGAAATTTAATAAAATCCAATATCTGCTTTTATTAAATATTTTTATTCATAATGATTAATTCTTTTGCTTCTTTTGCAGGCGACATGTACAAAAAAGGAGACGACGAAGAAGAAGAACCTGAATGGGTGAAAAACGAAAAAGAACACTTTACTGCCTATCGGGATCAGGATGCCGATGGTTTTCTCAATTTTGAAGAAGTAAATTTTGCTCAGTAGTTTGCTTTTTGTAATTTAGTAGTTCAAGTCGTAAAAGTTTTAAATTTTATTTATTTATTTATAATGATTTTTTTATTTTTATTTTATTTAAATACATTTACATTTACACTTAAATACATTTACATTTACATTTAAATATATTTACATTTACATTTAAATATATTTACATTTACATTTAAATTATTTACTTAAATAATTATTTATTTACGAAATGAAAAAATTAAAAAAATAATTTTCTCTTCCAGGTGAAGAATTGGATTATTCCTGCGAATTTCGATCACGCGGAGGCGGAAGCTCGTCACTTGATTTACGAAGCGGACGGCGATAGTGATCATAAATTGACTAAAGATGAGATTCTTGGCAAATATGACGTTTTCGTCGGGTCGCAGGCGACGGACTTTGGTGAAGCTTTAGGAAGACATGACGAATTTTAAAAATCGTCTAGAATCTTACAAAGATTTAAAATTTGTAATCATAAACTCCAAGAACAATATTTATGTATCAAAGAATCTCATCCGTATCATCTTTTGCATTTTTGTACCTTAGCTGTATCTAAAGATCATTTATGTGTAGAGAAATATTTTAGAGTTAAGAATATCGTTTAACGTTCCATGTGCCACTAATACATGAAAAATGTTTAATAAAACATTGCTTATTTTAATAATTTTTTACTGTTTTCTGTCAATTGTTTCATTCATTTATAGTAGAATGGAGCAAGTGTAATTTAAAGTTTTTGTAAACGTTTGCGAAGAAAAGTAACTGATTATCAAAAATCGAGATATTTGTTGATTCTTTGTTGATAATAGAAATTATAATCTTTTTAAAATAATAATTGTTCTTATTACAGAAAACGAAATAGAAATTATAATTTTGTAAAGTAATAATATTATTCTTATTATAGAAAACGAAATATAAATTGTAATTTTTTAAAATAATTATTATTCTTACAATAGAAAACGAAATAAATTTTCATTTTTTAAAATTATAATTATTATTCTTATTATAGAAAGCGAAATGCGTATTATGCTTTTGTTTAGAATAATTTTGTACATTTACCGAATATATTTTAATTTATCCTGAAAATTAATAATTACCGGTTTATTAACTCAACAAATTTTGTATTTTAAAAATCGTATTTTTTCATATTTTGATGCATACGTATCTTAGTAAACAATAATAAATCTAATAAAACTATTGAGTTATCTGTAATTTCAATTTTACCGCCAGATAGAAAAAAAGAAAAAAAATTGAAAATATTCAGAAAATGTGAAATATTTGCAAAGATTAATTAATGCTTGTTAATTTACCAATTTTGTTTAGAAGAATTCATGAGAAATAACCAAGCAGCTTGGAAATTATCAAGAAAATTATATACATTTAACGCTGCATTTACACCTGTTAAACTTGTCCAAAAAGAAAAATATACATTGGATTGAAAAAGACAGATTGTAGCTGCATTTACACCTTCTGTTAAACTTGTTCGAACCGTAAAATTCACATTAGAGAAAGAGAGAAAGGTACAGTCTGTCTCATTTAGTCCAATGTAGATTTTTCTTTTTGGACAAGTTCAACAGAAGGTGTAAATGCGCCTTGTGTGTCTGTTTCTCTTTCTCCAATATGGATTTTGTAGTTTGGACAAAAACAGAAGGTGTGAATACAGCTTTATACTTTCTGTTAAACTTAGGGCCTGTTTATACCTTCTGTTAAACTTGTCCAGACCGCAAAATCCACATTGGAGTAAGAGAGACAGATACACAGTCTGTCTTGCTTACTCTAACAAAGGTGTAAATGTACCCTTATCCAAACCTCAAAATTAGCTTTAGAGAGAGAGAGACAAATACACAGTCTTTCTTTTTGAGTGCAACGTAGATTTTTTTATATCTGGAAAAATTTAACAGAAGCTGAAAATGCGGCTAAATTTCTTTACGTACAAATCGTATTTTACGTTATTTTACGCAGAAAAATCTAAACTAACGCGTCACGTCCCAGCACTGGCCATACTACTGGACTTTTAATTGTTGTATGCGTTAGGGTTTGCGTTCTCAACTTTCTTTGTTTAGTGTTGCTGTTGTTTACATTTAGTACTTTTCAGTGCCTTTAATTCGCACATGTGTTCAAACAGGTTATGTACTTAGATGTATTTTCGTCATTTTTGTATTTATAAAAAATTGCATTTTCCCTTCTTTTCAACGTTCTACTTTATTGGACTTTTCAAAACAAAACGTCAAACCTAAAGGAGGTTATAAACATATTCTTAGGTAAGTCTTAAAATTTGTATATATCGCAATTATTACTCCTCGATTACTTTGTATTCAAATTGCAACAATTAGAAATGCTGAGAAATCCTATTTCGAGAAAAACTTCTCTTGTGTATGAATTTTTTTGAATTTTGTACGATTCTGTGTTCTCTTTCAAAATCTGTCAAAAACGTAAAATCATAAAGATTGTATTTGTGAACCATGAACTGCTTTATGGGTTTCTATAATAAATTGCTAATTTGTTTAGACAAACTATTGTTTAGAAATGTCTTTCTGATTAGCAGGTGTTTCACAGAATTATTAGTGTCAAGTGCACTTACCAAAACATACCAAAAGGAACTCAATAAATTTGAATTGAGGTTAAAAGAGATAAAAGAATATATATAGAACATTGAGGTTAATTTTGGTAAAACCCATAATTATAGATATACTACACTAATCTAGTTTGACATTAATTTGTGTTTTTGAACACTTGTTTCAGTTTATTTTAATAAAATTATCAACTCTGATTTCTAATATTTCAGGTTCGGAATTGCAGGAAAAAATACGTCGGGATAGACTAATGTTTAAATAAAAGGTTCTGTTTATGTGCACTCTTTAAACATAAACTTAAAGCTACTTCCCAATACTTCAAAATATTTTGAAATACTGTAAAATACTCAAAAATACTGGAAAATACTTTAAAACACTTAAATTTTTTAAAAATATTTCAAAATCATTCACAGTATACTTAAAAATATTCAAAAATACTTTAGAATATTTGAAAACGCTTACAATTTTTTAAAAATATTTCCCAATACTTCAAAATATTCAAAAATTCTTTAAAATATTTTAAAACACTTAAAATTAATTTTAAATATTTCTAAATACTTCCCAACACTTGAAAATATTGTAATTTACTTATAATTACAATAAAATACTTTCAAATATTTAAAAATTCTTTATATTAAAAAGATTTCAAAATATTCTAAGATACTTAAATTTAAATTTTTTTTTAGACACTTAAAATTACTTTAAAAAAATTTACAAATACTTCCCAATACTTCAGAATACTTTTAAATACCTCAAAATATTTGAAAATACTTCAAAATATCCAAAACACTTGAAAATACTACAAAATATTCGAAGATATTTAAATTTTCTTTAAAATATTTCAAAATACTTAAAACTATTTCCCAATACTTCAAAATATTTAAAATCCCATTGAAAGTACTGCAAAAGATTTATTTATACATATGTACTTAAAAGTATTTGAAAATACTTAAAAATATTGAAAGGTATTTCAATATAGCTTTAAGTATTTAAAAATATTAGAATTTTAAGTTTTATATTACCTAAGTATAAAAAAACTTTAAAATATTAATTTTTTCATTTATTTTAAAAGTCAGATTACTTCAGACTGCTTCAAAATACTTCAAAATATTTAAAAATTCTTCAAAATTTTTTAAAATACTTAAAATTACTTTAAACTATTTCCACGCACTTCCCAGTATTTTAAAATATTTTAAAATACTTCAAAATATTAAAAAGAAAAACTTAAACCTGTGTAGAAGTTTGTTTATTTCATGAACATTTTGCTTCCTCATAGTGAAAAAAATTTTAAATGTAAAATAATCATCAGTGACATCTTTTCCATAAACTTTGGATACTTTGAAACTATGAACTGGATACTTTGAACTTTGAAATTATACAAATTAATTCGTGTTTTAATATAGAAAAATTTTCCCAAAGGAATTGTCATTAAAAAATTATAATCTTAAAAGTTATATCATAAAATTGTATTTTTAAGGTACAAAATAATTGAACAGTGACCTTTTTTTTCACATAAAATTGTGGTAAAATATATATTTTCTATAGAATAATCGATTCATTTTTTAATGTAGAACATTTTTACCAAAGAATTTGTATATATGTGACGCTCCACGAGAGAAGGGACCTTATTCGCTCTTGAGATAAGGTCCCTTCTCTCGTGGAGCGTCACATATATACTTTCTAGACGAAAATGAGTTGATTTAGACTATTTTTAAAAATTCGAAAATCGTCACCATTACAATGCTTCCCTATGAGGAACCAAAATACTTCAAAACAGTTCGCATTTGAAAATATGAAAAGTTTTAAAGAAACTTTCATAATTAAAATAATCACCTTGAGTAATTTCAATTGTGTAAAAAACTCTACAATGAGCCTAAGAGTATTAAAAAAATTTAATTATTTCAAAACTAATTAAAATTCTTACAAAATATTGAAAAATTCATTTTTTAACATTCATACATTAAAAAGAAACTTTTCTTCCTTTTTTCACACAAATCATGGAAAAACTCATGGAATTTTGCGAAGAAAAATTTTAAATTTAAAAAAAAATTTAAAAAATTTTTAATTTAAAAGAAAACTTAAATTTATTTTTAAGGTTTATTTATCTATATTTTCTATTATATACGTTTTCGTTAATTTCGCTTCCTCATAGGGAAGCATTGTTTCATTTAATATCAACATTGAAGGTTACCGATAAAAAATCAGTGAAAATACACGGAAAAATTTTATCGCTCAAAATTTAGTCGACTTTGTTAAAGACTCTCGGAAAGAGCAGAAAGTGTTTCAGAATTCAAAAGAAGAATTCAATTCTAAAAAGTTGGTAAATATTAAACAGAATTTAGAAAGTGTTCGTATTTCTCAGCGACAGTCGCAGAAAATGAAGAATCCATCGGCTGCTCTGCAGCGCATGCGTTTTAACGTTTCACCGTTCGGCGACGCGACAGTCGAAGAGAATTACAAAAGTTGCGTTCTAATTTCTTAGCGACAGTCGCAGAAAACAAAAAATTCAGTCGTTCAATGAAAATTAAACAACAATTTTTGCTATTTGTAAATGTTTAAAATATTTTTATACAACTCACAATGATTGTATTTTGCCTTATCTTTTTATAAAGTTGGTAAATAAATACTGGAACCGTAATTAGGTCTTCTTCTTCTACTTCTTCTTCTTCTTCTTCTACTTCTTCTTCTTTTTCTACTTCTTCTAGTTGTAACAATAATTAGGTAAACAAAAATTTGCTTTTTAATTTTTCATAAACATTAAAAAGTGTTGCAAACTTCAGTATCATAATAAGCGACCGCCAATCTGAGAGCCGCTATTTTGGAATGAAACTACAACTCAAATAAACTCTTCATAAAAAAATCAACTCTTAATACAAGCCATTGATATTTAAGTCTTCATTAGATCCAAAATATTCAATTAATACTGATGTTGATGTAACATATGTAAAAATGAACGTTTAATCAAGGAAAAACGAAACATAACCTAAACTCTGTTTGCAGCGAAGGTCGCTTTCACCGTGGGCAGTCACATACGGGTTATTCATTTTGTGAAATTTTGGCCTATTTGTAGCCAACTTCAAGAAGCAGTCGCTGTTTTTTACGTTAACCTTAACAGTCAATGACTGAAAACACGTTTTTGTTGTTTGTTTACGATCTTTTTTTTCTTTTTCTTTTCAGATCTGCGACTTAAAGATGCCGCACGAATTCGGTGTACACATGGCACACGGCATGTACTCACCGCCTTCACCAACATCCATCATGCCATATCCTCGTTTCGATGCTGGAGCCTTTCGTCCAGACCACCAAGACCAGAGACTAACCCGCGAAGCCATGGAACGCTACCTTCGCGATCGAAGCGACATGATAGTTGTAATTCTGCATGCAAAAGTTGCTCAAAAATCCTACGGCAACGAGAAGCGGTTCTTCTGTCCCCCGCCTTGCATTTACCTGTTCGGAGATGGCTGGAGAAGACGACAAGAGAAAATGCTCAGGGAAGGCGAAACCGAGCAGTCTTCGCAGCTTTGTGCCTTCATCGGGATCGGCAACTCCGAGCAGGACATGCAGCAGCTCGATCTCAACAACAGCAAACAGTACTGTGCTGCCAAAACCCTGTACATATCCGATTCCGACAAAAGGAAACACTTCATGCTGTCTGCCAAAATGTTCTACGGCAACGGACACGATATCGGCGTCTTCCACAGCAAGCGGATGAAGGTCATATCCAAGCCCTCGAAAAAGAAACAGTCGCTAAAAAACACTGATCTCTGCATTGCCAGTGGCAGCAAAGTGGCTCTGTTCAATCGGCTCAGGTCACAAACTGTCAGCACTCGGTACTTGCATGTGGAGAATGGCAATTTTCACGCCAGTTCAACACAATGGGGGGCTTTTACCATCCACCTTCTGGATGACAACGAAAGCGAGTCGGAGGAGTTCCAGGTCCGGGATGGGTACATTCATTATGGGAGTACAGTGAAGCTGGTGTGTTCGGTTACAGGGATGGCGTTACCTCGCTTGGTGATTCGTAAGGTGGACAAGCAGATGGCGAGTTTAGCGGCCGATGATCCTGTTTCGCAGTTGCACAAGTGCGCGTTTTACATGAAGGAGACTGACAACATGTACTTGTGTCTTTCGCAGGAGAGGATAATCCAGTTCCACGCTACTCCGTCGCCGAAGGACGCCAACAAGGACGTTATTAATGACGGTGCTTGCTGGACAATCATCAGTACGGAGAAGGCCGAGTACCAGTTTTTCGAAGGCATGGGTCCGGTGCGTTCGCCCGTGACTCCGGTTCCTCTTGTTCATAGTTTGCATCCTAATGGAGGAGGCGATGTTGCGATGCTTGAACTGACTGGGGACAACTTCACTCCGAATCTGCGGGTCTGGTTTGGCGACGTGGAGGCTGAAAGTATGTACAGGTGTCAGGAGAGTATGCTGTGTGTTGTTCCGGACATATCGCACTTTAGAGGCGAGTGGGTCTGGGTGCGACAACCAACGCAAGTGCCGGTTTCCCTGGTGCGCAATGATGGCATCATTTATGCGACAGGGTTGACATTCACGTACACACCGGAAGCGTGTCCTCGACCACACTGTCCTCCTACTGATGAGATCATGCGCACGCCTGGTTCTCTTCATTTTCAGGCTAGTCTGCCTTCTTGATAATTCTACTTTCGTTGGAATTAGTGGCTTTAATTTGTAATTAATAGAACATGGACAATTGTAAGGTGTTAGTAGTTCTTAATAGTAAGTGTAGGAATTTATAATCTTGAATTATAAATTATAATTATAATTACCATTCTCATTTAGAGATGAGAGGGTAATGTGTGTTTGTTTTGAACAAACTAAAGTGTAATAAATCTAACTGGATACCTAGAGAAGTGTAGAATATTTTTACATTGTTTAGACTCTGAAAGAACTTGGGACATTTTTATGGTTTAGGAAGTGTACGTATTTTTTTGTTGAATTGAGTGGCAGACAATAACGAACAGTAATGAATAACAACGAACAATAACGAATATCGAAAAGAAACGAATATCGAAAAGAAACGAATAACAATGAAAAGAAACGAACAATAACGAACAGTAACGAATAATAACGAACAATAACGAAAAATGACGAATAATAACGAACAGTAACGAATAATAACGAAAAGAAACGAATAACAACGAAAAGAAACGAATAACAACGAAAAGAAACGAATAACAACGAAAAGAAACGAATAATAACGAATAACACCGGATAATAAGAGACAATAATTAGTGAAATTACGCGAATGTTTGAAAAACTGAAGCGAAAATGCAAACTTTTGTAAAACGATAAAATAAGTTGAGCGCAACTTAAGATGGCTATCAACATCTCAAGATTTCAAGAAACAATGCTACCTTGATGAGCAAGTGAGTTATTTCAAGTGGATCACTGCAATCAATTTTTTTATGAACCCAAATAATGAAAAACTGTATCAAAATTCAAAGCGGAATAATGAAGAATTAAGCGCTTCAAAATTGAATAATGAAGAATTAAGCGCTTCAAATTTGAATAATGAAGAATTAAGCGCTTCAAAATTGAATAATGAAAAATTGAACGCTTAAAAATTCAATAATGAAGAAATGCACCAAAATTCAAAACGGAGTAATGAAGAATGAAATGCATCAAACTTCAAAACGGAATAATGAAGAAAAGAATGCATCAAAATCCAAAACGGAGGCATGTAAGTTTAGCAAACTTTTGATAAAAAGTGTTCTACTTCCCGAATGAAAATCTATGAATTATTTTTCATGTTTGTACAAGTTACAAAAAAGTACAATTGTTTGGTTTTGTTTCAATTATTGCTTGGCGTTTTAAATGTCTTATTTAACAAATGCACATTTCGATTTGTTTATGAAATTTGTTACGTTAGATGTCTTTCATAAATTTCCAAAGTTCAGCAAAATTCGAGGCAAAATTACTATCAATCATAACCTGCAATTTTTTCCTTCTTTAATTCCCTTTCTTCGGAGCCCCTATAAATACCGCTTCAAAATTTTAGTTTTATATTCACATAATTTTTTACAGGTTTTTTGCATAATTCGATAATTGTAATTTAACGGATTTTATTTCTTTTAGGATTTTGATAACGCTTTGCGTAAATTCTCAACTAAATCTGATGCGTGGACAACAAGAAAAAGCTTAAATATTCGATGAGTATATAAAATTCTACGGTAAAATTAACTTTTAAATGAAAAAGGGAAACTAAATCTTTATTATTCCACGAATTATATATATTTAATTAAAAAAAAAGACTCTGAGACTTGAGCCTTTTAACTACTTTACAAATTGTGGAAGAAACTTCATCCTAAATTTATTTTATTGTAAATTATTTTTAAATGCAAAATATTAAGTGCTCGAAAAAAGAGTGTACATGTGGACGTTTTTAATGGTTTTTGAAAGAAATTGCGCTTTTAATACAACAATTTTTCAAAGAAAGTTTGTTTCAAGTTTCATAACCAGAAATCGGATTTTCAAATCAGTTTGTAAACTGCACAAATCTAGATTTGATTGATTTTTGTTTTGAAACAATTCTATTTTCAATAAAAAGATATACTATTGATTGAACATTTCAGTCGTAAAACATAAAAATAAGTATGTAACATAAAAATAATTATGTAACATAAAGATAAGTATAAGAGATATTAAAATTATAGCAATTATAGTATCTGGAAAACATAACCTACGATACAAAATTGTGTTTGAGATTCCTACTTGCGGTTCATTTCATAATTAAATCCAAATATTTGGCATGAATATTTTAAAAAGTGCCTTTTACCTTCTACATCTGCAAGATTCCACGATTATTATCCGTTTTATTATTTTCAGCATTGTTTTTTTTTAACTTTTTGGCGACAACAGTTTCATGTTTGACACCTCTGGTATTCTTTTTATCGACAGGAATCGAAACTAACTTACTGCTCTCTTTTCTACTTTTGCCGCTAGAGTGCAGGATCGTTTGATTACTAAGTAAAAATTAAACATTTATAGTTTTAGTTTTTAACGAATTTATCAACTTTAAGTACTTGTAATCATCATTTTCATGTTCCGTTTACTAAAGACCAATTATTGTTACAAAATAATTTAACATACGAATGTCTATTTAGGTTTTATTAATGTTTTTATAAATGGAAATTTCTCTTAGGTGGTGATATGTTTCTTAGTTTAGTATATAAACCCGATTTGAATACACACTCTCGGGATAGTCCGATGTTACTCAAGAACTTCGTTCATCTTCGGTTCAGAGTTCTGCGGCTCTGTTCCCGTTGATGGCGAAGAACTCTTCCAGCTACGAAGGCATCAGCTTTATAAAAGCTGATTCTCCGTAGTTGAGTAAAACCATTCAGGAACACATAATGTGAGTGATTCTTTGAATTAGGTATCACACAGATGTCCGGACTCTGCGTGGAAGACTTCCTTGCAGTAACAAACAATGACTTCTTTTATTTCTAAAAACAAAAAACAGATTTGTGTACGCAATTGTTTATGATTTTAAAAATAGAGTTTTTAGACTCTCTCTCTCTCTTTTTATCACATTTTATACATGTTAAAATTTTACATGGACTGCGTTAAAAAGGTTCAGAAAAATTTAGAAGTAGGGGGTTTGAGGTTAGGTTTTCAACTATCCCCCTAGCGATGTGACGTACTTTGTGAACGTCTTGTGAGAAAATCTCATTTTTATAAAGCTTAATAAAATCTAAATATAAGTTTGCGTATATTTACATTTTTTAAAAAGATATAATTGATTTTCAGTAAATAAAATATGAAAATCATGAATAAAAGTGTTTCGAATTGATAAATTCGTTAAGAACAGTTAAGTTTAAAAAATGGAAATAATACAAGTGTCAAATTCTGATCCTGCACTCTGGCGGCAAAAATAAAAAATAGGGTAAGTCAGTTTGTCGATAAAAAAGTTCCGAAACTGTCAAATGTTGTCAAAACAATAAAGTGTAAACTAAATAGTTGTTCCTAATTTACAATTTGTCAATTTCATTTTGTCACTGTTGTTGACAACAAGAAGAGGTAATGTCAAGCTTCTCACTATTGCAGTACCAACAATTAATTTTGCTTAATAATTAATTCTTTAAATTAATTCTTAAAACAATTCTTCAATTAATTTAAGGAAATTGACATTACAACGGAAATACTATCAATATCACTAGTATATTTTCAAGAGGAGAATAAATTCAAGGAATTAAATTTTGGCTTGGAATCGAAGACTGATAACCTGTAATAAAAGGCTGATGTTATATTAATAAAAGAGAATTATATTCTTGGATAAAATTTGAAATTAACTATTATTCCTTAACCGTACAATAAATTAAAATTACGAATAAGAGAATATTTTTCCAATCGGGTTTTTTTTCAAAGACAAGTTAAAATATTAAATTGTCTTGTTTCTAAATTTTCTAATTTTCAAAAATTTTTATATTTTATATTTTAATTTAAATTTTAACAATTTCTTACATTATAGAGATTTTTTTTATTTAATACTATATTGAATGCGTAAAATAGCAAACTCTAATAATGACAAATAACCCAATAACTGCAATTGACAATGAAATAGTGAAATCTATAAGAAGGACAGATAATTCTTATCGTTCGATTAATCATAAAAGATATTAATTTTAATCAGTATCGAGTACGTTTTACTGTCAGAATGTATTACAAATTTTTGTTCTCTCTTGCCTTGATTCTTTTCGCTCTTCGTCTCCACCTGGCAGGTAATTATTTTTAAAAATCAAATATTTTCTTACATTCTCATCAATAAGTATTTTAAGGTATTTTCAAATAAAACCTAAAGTTGTTGCTTGAATTTCAGTTGCCACGGTTTTAAGAGAAGACATCCCAGCTTATTGTTTTCAATTTACTTGGCTGGGTCCGTCAAAAGACGGCAAAGGAGTAAATTGTACAAAACTCAAAGACAGCCCGTGTTTTAAACCATTTGTCGTATCAGGTTATTTTTCGATTTAATTAAATTATTCTGCTATGAATCCTGAGATTCGAAAGAATTTTATTAATTAAGAAACATTTTTGATCGCATCCGACATTGAAATTATTGTTTTTTAATTTTTATCATTTGCGTAAATATTAATATAATATGTTCTAAAATAAAATAAAATAAATATTTAAAATCAATTTTTAGAAACTCCACCAAACACTACCAATATGTGGCAGTATGAAAGAGATAAATACACGTGCCTTCTAAGTCCCGGTTTTGGGTGTATAAAACATGTTTTTATTTATAACAATGCTGGTAAATATATTTTTTAAAATATGTGACGTGCAAAGGGACCTTAGAAGCAAACTATTCTAGGTTATAAAATATTGAATTTTGAATTTAGCACACGGTGGTTGTTAATTACAGTAGAATTTTAACTTCATATTATAGGTTATGTTTGATGATAGTTTTAACTCGATTGAAGCTTCCTTTTTAATTGTTTGCAGTCAAAAACATTTTTTCTTGATAGTATTTGTGTGTACGTACATAATACTTAAAAAACACATAAATAAGATATAAAAAAGACGTATATTGCAAAGAAATCTCGAAAGAAATAAAAACGAATCTTTATTCAAATTGAAATCAAACATAACTTACAATTTTTTCCTTCTAAGGTCCCCTTCTCTGGAGCGCGTTCGTGAGCGCCTCACAAATACGATTTTTTAAAAATTAATATTTATAAAAAAAAATATTTATAAAAAAATAAATATTTATAAAAAATAAACATTTATAAAAAAATGAATATTTATAAAAACAAAACATTTATAAAAAAATGAATATTTATAATTAAAAAAATATGTATTTGTTACTTTTCTTCTAATTTATATTCTTCATTTAAAAAAAAAAATTAATCGCGTTTTTTATCAACGAATTTCCAGTAGTCAACAGTACACATTTTTGTGGAAAAATGATTGAAGATAAAACTTCCGCTGTAACTTCAAAGTGTTTTATACAAGAGGTATTAATAAATTTACAATTACATTCATTGATTTTTTTTTAGTTTATATTATGCATAAATAAATTTTTTAATTTAAAAAAACAATTTTTTTCAGGTTGATGGTCACACAATTGAATCTTGCACTTGTCAATCAGATAGCGGGGCACGTCCTTGTAATTTTGCAAAAAATAACCAATATTCATTTATGTTTCTTTGTATTACGTTATTAATTCATATTATTTATTTATAACTTTTTCTTTCAATATATTTATTTATTTTTTTAATAGTAATAAATTTTTAAAAATTTACATTTTTTTAAATCAACATTTTTTTAAATTTACGTTTTTTTAAATTTGTGAATGAATTATTATTTAAGTACAATTTTTTCCATTTTAACAATAACCCTTATTATCAAAAGAATAATTATTAAGAAAAAATTATTTTTTTCATCTTTAATTTAAATTATAAAAATAAAAAATAAAAATATTTAATACTGAAGTTATTCATACAATTTCTTAGTGTTTATGTCGACCAGGCACGTAGCCAGGGGGGGGGGCAGCATCCCCTGAAATCTTACTTTTTGCATGAGTAAGAGAGAGAGAGGGGGAGAAGGAAAAAATATTTGACATAATGCTTGGGCACCCCCCGAAATAAATTTCTGGCTACGGGCCTAATGTCGACAGTTTTATTTTTCAGTTAAAAATGCAGTTTATTAATTACAAATTTAAATTTGTTAATTTTGGATGTGAAAATTATGATTATTATTATTATTTATTTATTTATTTAAGCACACGGGCACAGTTTATGTCCGTTTTAAGTCCATTATTGTTATTATTATTATTACCACCATTATTACTATTATTATTATTGCTATTATTTATTTTTTAATTTTTCATGTTATTTTAAAACGAAAATGCGCGCCAACGTTTAAAGCTAAAATAAAAGCGAGCAGCGCCACCAACCACCGACGCCGATCACCGATTGGCATTGCTCATTTGTTTAAAGTGTTGCAGTTTATTTTAAATTTGGGGGTCACTAATTAATTAGTGACTAATTAATTAGTGACGGGTCCGAAAAGGGAGGGAGTGATCTTCTCGGAAGAGGCGCTCTATACAATTGTAATAGAACTTCACTTACAGGTAAGTTCGTTTAATTATTCAATTGTATTTCGCGCCTCTTCCTCCAAGATCAAATGGTAGATGTTGAAAGCTTAAACTGCAACTATCGTAGGAAAAAAAACTAGGTTTGAATAAAATAATTATTATAGAAAATCAATTTATTTTAAAATTGAAATTTAAAGATTAATTAACATAGAATTGAAAAGGTAATTTAAATGAAAATGATTTATTATATAATTAGGAAAAAACATAAAACTTATTTTTAAGAATCTAATATTGCAAGAGCAAATTCTGTTCTTTGATTTTTAATTGGAAGATCATAGAATCTTGCAAAGGTTTGAGAGTCTGCGGTCCAACCAGCTGCTTTTCTGATTGTTTCAATATTTAAACCTTTTTGTTTTGCTAGCGAAGTTGAGGCATGCCGGGTACTATATCCTGAGAATTTTAATACATCAATATAAAAGTTTGACAGTTCGACGACTTTTCTCAAGTTGCAGAACTTAAATTCTTTTTGCTAAAGAAACAATTTTGTGTCAAAACTTGTATTTTACAGTTTTACTATATGAAAAACGATTATTATTCTACAGTTTATTCCTGATAAGTTAATTACAATATAGAAAATGCTTTTTAGTTCTTTAGGTTATGTTTTTGTTTGTATCCCGGATGAATTTCCAGATAATTTTTATTTTAAAATTTTTTATTAGCCAAAAACCAAGTTTTGTTACATACTTTATTTTGTCTTTTGAAAGCGTATTTGCATTTTTATGATTACGGAAATTATGTGTTTATTAATATTCAGTTTTTACGTTGTTTTTACTATAATCTGAATTTTTTTATCGAAAGAGTCGAAACTAATTTACTACTCTCTTTTCTCGTTTTGCCGCAAGAGTGCAGGATCGCTTGATCACTACCTAAAAATGAAACATTTATATTCTCATTTTTTAACGAATTTATTAACTCTAAGTACTTGTAACCATGGTTTTCATATTCTCTTTACTAAAGATCAATTAATGCTATGAAAAATTTTAATATACAAATGTCTACTTAGGTTTTATTACATTTTTTAGAAATGGTGTTTATATTCACAAGTGGTGATATGATTGTTAGTTTAATATATAAGGCTCGATTTGAAAAAACAATGTGGGAGTGGTCCGATGTTACTCAAGAACTTTGTTCATTTCGGGGGTCGGTGTAGTACACCGACCCCTGGAATAAGCTAGGAGCTCCTTTCTCTGCCTACAACAGAGGGAGACTTCCTGAGAAATCGTACGGTTCTTGGGAGTTGCCGCAGATTTCCGGAATCTGCGTTGCAGAGTAAATTGCAGTAATAATAATGACTGTTCTCGCTTTTTATATTTTTAAAATTAAAAATACACCCCATCGATTCTAAACGCTAAATATTTCAAAATTCTATTTTGAAATCTCATAAATTTAAGATTAGGCATTTTATGAAAGAGATATAAATAAAAAATTATAATTAAAAAAAATTAAGTGTAGCTCAAATTAACAATACAAATTAATGAAATTGATTGATGTAAAAATAATAAAGAAATTTGTAAAAAATACATTTAAATTCATGAATATTATGAAACAAAATGGTTTAAAAAATAATTAACAAATTTAATTTTTTTAATTATTTTAACACTGCATATTATAAAAATAACTAGTGGAAAATTATGTTTATTTATGAACATTTTGCTTGCTCATAAATTGTCATTAACTCTATCAATTTTTTATCATATTATACAAACTTTATATGTGACGCGATCTGAAGAAAGGGACCTTACAAGCATTTGAAATTGGGTTATGTTTGCTGCCAGTTTTGACTTAATTAAAGCTATCCTTTTAATTATTTGCAGACAAAGACAGTTTATCTCGACAGTATTCAAAAAAGCTATTCACGAAAAACTTTTTTTCGTTGCAAATAATTAAAAAGAAAGCAATAATTACGTTAAAACTGTCAGCAAACATAACCTAATTTCAAATGCTTGTAAGTTAATGTAGAAAATTTTCCAAAGAAATTAAAAAATAACAATTCCAATAGTTACATAAAAAATGCAACTTTGAAATGTCAATAATTTGAAAAAAAATTTTTAATTAATATTTCTAAAATTCCTTGTCAGTTTCTTTATTTTTATGAGTGTAACGACTGCGCCAAATTTTATTAAAATCAGTCAAAGCGTTCTCAAGATAGAGAGTCCACGAAAACAATGCTTCCCTATGAGGAAGCAAAATAAATAAAGAAGATCATTTTTAGAAAGCTTAATAAAATCTGAATAAGTATCAGAATATTTACAATTTTTTAAATAAACAATTGATTTTCAGTAAAGTAAATTTTTTTATCATGTGTTATTTTTTGTATGTTCTTTTGAGAATGAAAATGCGCGCCAGTGCGCTCCACGCGCATGCGCAATTCTCTCTTTAGCAGACGCTTAAAAGTTAAAAGTTTGACAGTTCGACAGGTTCAACGACTTTTCTCAAGTTGCAGAACTTCAATTCTTTTTGTTTTATTAAAACAAAAATTTTGTGTCAAAACTTGGGAGTATTTTATCAGTTTTACTATGGAAAACGATTATTATTCAACAGTTTATTCCTGGTAAGTTAATTACAATGTAGAAAATGCTTTTTAGTTCTTGAGGTTATGTTTTTGTTTGTATCCAGGATGAATTTCCAAACAATTTTTGTTTATTTTAAAAAGTTACACAGTCTTTTTTACTAGCCAAAAACCAAGTTTTGTTGCAGATTTTATTTTCTTTTGTTTTTTGAAAGCCTATTCTTTCTCAACATTGCATTTTTATGATAACGGTTGATGATATTTATCAATGTTCAGTTTTGACGTTTTTATTGACTTTGTGGTCATTTTACCACTGTGTTATCAATTTTTTTTTTTTGTAAATATTGTAAAATTTTATTACTTCGTGTGTAAACTATTAAATATTTCTTGCAAGTGTTTGAAAATATTGAATATTTTGCAAGTATTTGAAAATATTGAATATTTTGCAAGTATTTGAAAATATTGAATATTTTTTGCAAATATTTGATAATATTGAATATTTTTTGCAAATATTTGAAAATTTAAAACAGTATATTTTGTGTTGAAATAATTTTTATGCTTACAAATTTGTGCTTTTTTCGTTACGAATGGAATTTAAATTATTTATTTAATTTATAATGCTTAATGTGTAAAAGAAATTGTTTCTAGTATTTCATTTTGAAGTGTTTGTCACAAAACATTGTTTATTAATGTACAGTTATACATTTCTTTAAATATTTATTATTACTATTGTAGGTTAGGTTTTTAAAAGCAATGTATTTCATTTTACAATTTAATATAACTATAATTCATTAATTAAAATTAATTATAATATATTATAATAATAACAAAATAATAATAACAATAATAATAATAACAATAATAATAACAAAAATAAAAATAATAATAATAATAATTATTATTATTATATATTAGTATTTATTATTATCATTATCATTATTATTTTCTCTAAGCGAAATATTATAAAGAATAATATTATAATTATAATTAGTTTATTATTATTATTATTATTTATTATTATTAATATTTATTATTATTCGTTTATTATTTTTATCATTTTTATCATTATTATAATTATTTATAATAATTACTTATATTTGTAATAATACCTACATATAAAATGAAAAAAAAAATTATGTGAATTATTTTTGCTATAAACGTTGCGCATTTGATCATTATAATTAATAAGGTAAAATACTAATATTAGTCTCAAAATAAAAATTAATTTATCTTAATTTCACATAAAATATTATCTCTAAATTTACTAAATTAAATTTATATACAATAGTAGTAGAATTTATTTCTTCCATTATTGTAATGTACAGATTAATTTATTCGATTTTGGAAGACAAGGATTAAAAAAAGATAAAACTATATATAAATATTTGTAATATTTTTTTATATTTAATTATCGTTTATCTCGATAATAAAACTTAAATAATAAAACTTAAATAATAAAACATAAATAATGAAACGTAAATTATCGAGCCTAAAATTCATATTAACAAAACAATAAATTGTATTAAAATATTTTTTTATCACAAAGTTAACGGGAATACATTTACACACCATAGGGGGCTTTTATGCCAAAAATTAAAATGATTCAATTGTTTACAATTACATGATTAAAAAATGGATAATAATTTAAAAAATCTTTTGCAGGTTCGACAAATGCGGAATAATATCAAACATTCGTACACATCTGCGTCAAAATTTAGTAAACGCCCTTAAAAGCAAGGATCTGTCTCTAAGGAACGAAAGCGGCAAGCCAAAATCAGCAAAACAATACGTGCACGATTTGCTAATAGCCGAGTATCTCTTTGACCGCAATTACGCCTATTCCCTGTCAGTTTTTGCCAGCGAAGCACCTCTTCTCGTGAATTTCGCGAGACAAGTCTCAACAACGTCCGATGAAAACGAGAGCAAGCAGAGATTGCAAAATGACTACGTTTCTCACACTCTAAACACTTTAGGAATAAAGTCCGAAGAGCCGGAAGGACAATCCATCATCTCGAAATACTCCCAATCCGATGAACCGCTTCTGCTCTGTATCTTGAATTCCCTGCAGGCCTTTTCCCTCGTAACGGACAATTGCCAGGAGAAGCGAAGCGAGCTGAAAATATTCCGTGAAATTGGCACACAAACGGAACGAGAACATTCCAGGGAAGAGAAATTGGCTTCGGCGAGAAAAAGATTGTTGAGGCAGAAGGAAATTTTTGATACGGAGTTGAAAGAGAAGGAGGACAAATTAAGACAACAGGCTGTTGTTGTTGATGGTCAACTGTCCTTGTTGCAAAAAAAGTTGGAAGAAGTCCAGGAGTTGATGTACAGTGTGCAATTGAAGGAGAGGAATTTCCATCAGGAAAGGGGCAAAGAGGAGCAGAGAATTTTTCAAAAAGATATGGAACTTTCTGTTAAAGAGAAACTTCTTTCTCAAGAAGCTGTTCGGTACGTTTGTACGTTTGTGGAAAGAGCTTTTTATTTGGCTAAACAAACCATTATTATTATTGTTATTATTATTGTTTCTACTATTGTTTCTACTACTAGTACTGACACTAATTTTATCACTGCTACTAGTACTACTACTATTATCACTCCTATTATATATATATACTATATATATAAACTGTTGAAAAGAATAATTCTATTTTAACATTTCTGTCAATGTAAGTTGTAATTAAATATATTTATATTTATTTATATTTATATTATTTTATATTTTATTTATATTTATTTTTTTTATATTTTAATATATATTGTATTTAATATTTTTACCTTAAAAAATGTTTAAACTTAAAAAAATTATGTAAACAACATTTTTTTGAACTTAAAAAAATCCTGATAATTGGAATTCTACTGTACTTTAAAATACTTGAGACTGCTTCAAAATATTTGAATATTATACTAACAAGTACTTAAGTATTTTAAAATATTTTGAAATTTTGGGAAATAGGTATTTGGAAATAGTTTAGACTATTTCAGAATGCTTCAAAAAATTTTTAAATATCTAAATATTCTGGAAATTAATTTAAAATGGTTTAAAAGAGTTCATTATATTTCAAAGTTTTAAAAATATTAGTATTTTAAATATTAAATACTAAAAAATACTAAAAAATACTAAATACTAAAAATTACATTAAAATATTATAATACGTCAAACTGTTTAAAAATTCTTTAAAATATTTAAAAATATTTAAAAATACTAAAAATTACATTAAAATATTTAAAAATATTTAAAAATACTAAAAATTACATTAAATATTTCCAAATATTTCCCAATACTTCAAAATATTTAAAAACACTTCAGAATACTTCAAAATATACGAATATACTTAAATTACTTTAAAACACTTCAAAGTACATATTTAAAAATATTTCTTTTTTTATTATTAAATAAAGTATAAACAGATTTTAGAATAATAGTTCTTTTTAGATATTTTAAAAGTATTATAGTACTCCAAACTACTTTAAAATACAAAAATACTTAAACATAAAATAGTTTAAAATATTTCTTAATACTTCCCAATACTTCAAAATATTTAAATATAACTTAAAATTAATTAAAATTGATTAAAATTGCTTTAAAATACTTAAAAATAACTTGAAATTTATAAAAATTGATTAAAATTGCTTTAAAATACTTAAAAATCCTTTATATTACTTTAAAATACTTTAAGACTTCAAAATACTTCAAAGCATTTAAAAATACTTCTTTTTTATTATTGAATAAAGTATAAACAGATTTTAGAATATTAGTTTTGTTTAGATATTTTAAAAGTATTATTTACAAACTACTTTAAAATACATAAAAATATTTAACCATAAAATAGTTTAAAATAATTCTAAATACTTCCAAATTCTTCAAAATATTTAAATATTACTTGAAATTAATTAAAATTACTTAAAATTACTTTAAAATACTTCAAAATCCTTTGTATTACTTTCAAATACTTTAAAAGACTTCCAAATATTTTAAAGTATTTAAAAATAATAGTATTTTAAGTATTAAATAAAGTGTTTTCTTTTAATATTTTAAATGTAAAAACAAAAAAAGTAAAAGTTTTTTTTAAGTATTTAAAATACTTCAGACTCTTTAAAATACTTCAAAATATTTAAAAATTCTTAAAAATACTTTTAAATATTTCCAAATCTTTCCCAATACTTCAAAATATTTAAAAACACTTCAAAATATTTAAAATATGGTTTTAAAATTAAAAATAATTATATTGAGTAATTTAAATTCTATAGAGTATTATTTTAAAAAAACTATAATTATTTCCAAAGTAATTTAAATTCTTACAATCAATCCACGTCATATCCAATTCTTACTTCAATCCATGATATTGAATTTCAATTAGGAAAAATTGTATATAAAAAAACAGTATTTTTTAAAGAAAAAAAAATGCTAAAAATTTATTGATTGAGTATTTTTAAAAATTCCTTCGTCTGTTTTGAGATTTTTATATAATAACATTTTTTTGTAATAAATTTATCAAATTTCATTAAAATCACCCAAAGCCTCAAATGAGTTGATTTACACATTTTTCTTTAAAAATTCCGGTTATTTTATAAAATTGTTTTCCTAATTAAAATGAAATGAAATGAAAAATGAAAATAATTTACCTTTGAATTATAAATTTATTCTTAAAGTCAAACTCCACATTGTTTGCAGATTAGAAAAAGAGAGAGACAGCTACAGAATGTTTGAAACGGACTTGAAAAAGCTACAAGAGGAATTGCTGAAAGTCCAGAGAGAATTTCCATCGAATAAAAAAGATGATTTTCGGGACATGCACACACAGACTGATTTCGAGAGTTACACGGTTCTGTGTCGAGAAAATGAAGAGTTGAATAGTCTGGTTAGTCAGCAACAGGCGAGAATCGAACAATTGACTCTAAGAGCCGTTCGTCTTTCTCGACAATTGGAAGAGGCCCAATTGGCAAAATCCAATGTTCTGGAGATGCCGAGTTCGGCAATTAAAACAGTGAAAAATAGTACAATTGTAAGCGAAAGCAGTGAGACTGAAGATATACTTCAAGATGCTAAAATGAGACTGAAGCGTTTAGAGGAAGAATGTACAAAAGCCGATCAGTATTTCTATAACTACATCACTTCTTCTTAATCAGTGTAGAATTTAGTCAAGTATTTTTAACAATTTTTTTGTAAATTATAGTAAATTATTGATATTATATAAATTATGTAAATGAATTATAAAATAATTTTAGAATACTTTGCAATCTAGGTTTAGAAAATTATGATAATACAGCCCCACACAAAATAATTTTTTTGTCACAAAATAATTTGTTTGTCCCACAAAAAGTCGTATTTTGGGTCGCTGAATCCAAATCCGAGGACAGAATTCAAAAGTTACTTGGTGTTTTCTTTTTAGGCTCAAAAAACAAGAAATTTAAGTTTAATTTGTTGTAGAATTTGTTTAAACTATATAAATAATGCAAAACCTACGCTAATGTGATCTTTGAAGTATTACCTTTAATTTAAGCCCAGAAAAGTAAGAAAATATTCAGTAGTTCCCGAGATTTACATCAAAACGTCCGCGCGTGTAAATCGGCCGAGCGTTAAAAGCGTTCAGGTAAAACAATATAATAAAATAATTATATTAATTATTTATATTATCAATAATAATAATAATAATATAATACAGTCGTGTACGATATTATAGTGACAGTAGTAGCATTTCCATTGTAAAAACGGATTTTGTTCTATTACAGTAACATAATATCACACCGGATTTTGATGATTACATTTCTTATATTATAATTTTTGCATCTTACAGTGGCGCTGCAAAATATATTGTCAGTTTTTAACTTTAACTTGACAAAATAATTAGTAAATATTCTTTATCTTGTATATTATTGTTAAACATAACCTACAAATGTCAACATTATTGTAAAGATCACTTCCGGTCCCGACTTCGTCACTACAATGAAACAAGACTGTAATAATAATAATAATAATAATAATACAAATAAAATTCCAAAAAAATGAACTTTAAAAACTAGCCTCATGATCGTTGAAGGAAGAAAAGTGGAGGTGGTTGACAGTGGTTGTCAAACATTTTCCCCTCTTTTCCTGAAAATTTTCACTTTGCCTACTTTTTTAGAAAAATACAGACACTTATTCGGAAAAAGGGCTCTCTACAGTAGAACTATAAGAAATAAAGATCATAGGAAATAATTATTTTTGGAGTTTTGATGATTACACGAACTATAAAACGTATTCAAGTATTGAAAATTTCATAATTTTTGACGTGAAATATGGCGATTACACTGAGCAGGGTAGGGAAACTTCAGTACCGAACTAGTGTTTCAACCAACATACGATTTTTTAGTTAGAAACACTAGAAAATAGTCGTCAGACGTCACGAAGACTTGTTGGGTGTTGTCTGAAACGCTAGTTCGCTACTGAAGTTTCCCTACCCTGCTCAGTGTAGTCGCCATATTTCACGTTATAATTTATGACAGTTTCAACACTGGAATACGTTTTATCGTTCGTGTAATCATCAAAACTACAAAAATAAATATTTCCCATAATCCTTATATCTTATAGTTCTATTGTATACAGTCTTTTTTCGAAAGTGTCTGCATTTTTCTAAAAAAAATGATCAAAGTAAAAATTTTCAGAAAAAGAGAGGAAAGTGTTTGACAACCATAGTTAACCCACTTTTCTCCCTTTAATGTCCTTAACGTAATTACCCCGGTTGACGATAAGATACATTTTTTGGCAAAAAAGGACTCTTAAAAGTTTTCTACATAATATGTCTGTCATTGACAGCAGAATAATTAGCTACAATAATATTTTATGTGCTCTGGCAAAAGAGTGGGGTATGCTGATTGGAATCCTTGGAAGGTTTGACGAAGAATAAGTGCGGTAATCTGTGGACACTTGAAGTCTCTCTTTCAAAATAAGTATTTTGTCATATTTCTGAACAGTTTTGACTTGTGTTAGTACGTTGGCTCATCTTTGTAAAACCGATTAATTTGCATTGGTTCGATTCAAAATAAACATCTTTCTTTGATTTGCTGTTAAATAAATATAAAACATCGGCGCAATTATTGTAAGTTTTTTCAATAATAAATGTTTATTTTGAAAAATAATTTCTTTTAAAATTATTTAGCCATCAAAAAGAAACCAGTCCCGGTAAGAAACAATGTCTTTTACTTATTAAAAATTATTCACAATAATTAAAATTTGAAAATAACTTTCGGTGGTATTTATAGGTTATTGTAACTTAAAGCAGGGTTTTAAAGCCCTGCTTTACGATAAGTTTTTAGAAATTCTATAGACTCGGTATATTTATGCATATTATTGTCAATTGTCACAACAATGTTGTTTCGAAACATTTGACGTATGTTTTTTCATCATTTTTAGTGTTTTATGTTTTTTTTTTCAGTAAAACATGTTTCCTATAACATCTCTAATAACTTTTTATTACAATTATGATGTTTTAATTTAATTCTTTTATTTTAATTTAATTCTTTTATTTTAATTCTTGTGCTGTAATATTTATTGGTAAGTTAATTTGACATTTTTCAAACTCCAATGCTGAGGAAAGATACATTGTTGTAATACTATGTATACAGTACTTTTAAATCAAGTAATTAAAAAAATTGTAATATTTAATTTTCTATGCTTTTATTTCATTATTTATTTTTTTCTGATTCAAGTTATACTCGTTTTTCTTTAGTTTTATTTTGGATAATTTTTTTTGCAGTTTTAGTTTTGAACAATTTTTAAAATTTGTATATACGATTTAAAAATATCGAAATTTTTGGTTTTCAAATAATAATTATTAATAATAATTAATATGTGAAAAATTAAATTTTGAATATCGTAAAATGTGAAAAATTGTAATTTTTTCTTTACAAATTTTTTGTAAAATTTTTGGTAAATAGATTCATCTCGACGGAAGGTGACAATAAAAACAAAAAATACACATTTTTTTATTTCTTAAGTTGCATTTTAATTAAAAAAATTTTTTTAATAAGAAAGCCGTAGTTTTTGATAATAAAATGATTTGAAAAAAATTTGAATATTTCTAAAAATCCTAAAAAACTAAAAATATTCCTACATTCAAATCTTGATATTAAGTATCATAAATCTTTCAAATTTTATTAAAATCGGTATAAAACCGTTCTTGGTAATGGTGGCGACAAAGAAAACATTTTGACAATTTTTATTTTGTTAAACTCTAACTTTTTTATAATTATTTATTTACATGAATTAATTTAAAAAATAAGTTTATTATTTCTGCAAGCTACATGTGTAATATTAATGAACGTCAATTTTAAACGAAAATAATTGCTTCTTCGTTATTAAATTTGTATATAAAATCAGTTGATAGTTATTTACAGAAAATTTTTTTTATTTTATTTTTTTCAATTTTTCACATTGTTTTTGAAATAGATTTTTAAAAAATTTTATAGTCGTTTTAAAAAGAACGTTCGTTAATTAAAATCATTAATCATTCGTTTTAAAAAATTAAAAACATTAAATTTAATAAGTGCATTTTTCATAGGTTTTCTTCATAATTTGTGCGACGATAATAATTGCGTAAGAAACAAAAGAAGAAATAAACTACTATAGTGATACAAAAAATGATTTTCAATTATCTACCCAATCTGAGTCGATAAAGACATTATCTGTAATACACGACACTTCATTGTTAGTCATTGAGAGTTAATTGCTAATCAAGGAGACGCATTCCATAAAAACCGTCTGAGTAATTCAAAAACATTCAAAAAGTTGAATCGAGTTTTAATTCGAATTTAGAAAGTTTTGCTTCAAAAAATTGATTAAATTATTATAATTGAGTATATCTTTATTGAGAAGTTTTTATAAATATTTTAACACTGCCATGGCAACTGTACAACCACCGCATTTTTTGCAAGAACAGCTGGAAATTTTACTGAAAGGCAAAAGTTTTTCTAACCTAAAAATTAAGTTCTCAAATGCCAGCAAGGATGGTGACAACTTTTTAGGGTCGTTGTATCGAGCGCAAATTAAAGGCGACAAGAATGGCGAATCTGAAGAATTAAATTTAGTCATTAAGTGTGTTCCTACCGACGAAAAAATGAGGATTCTTTTAAGAGCAGAAGATATATTTCTTAATGAAATAGCATTTTATGAAGAAAGACTGCCACTTTTTACTAATTTGCTTAAGGAATTTGATTTACAAATTAAAGACGTTCCTTTTTACCACGGAGGTTGTAAAACACCAAGGAATGAGGTATTTGCTTTCTTTTTCTTTTATGGGAAATATTTATTTTTGATGATATTTATTTACTTAATATCTTTTAGAAAACGTATTCCAGTTTTGAAACTGTCATAAATTTTGACGCGTAATGTGGCGGTTACACTGAGCAGGATAGGGAAACAAAGAAAATAGACACCAGTCGTCACGTCTCTGTCACTGAGACGTGACGTCTGGTGTCTATTTTCTAAGTTGTGTTTCTCTGCCCTGCTCAGTGTAACCGAAGAAAATATACGCCGGACGTCATGTCTCTGCCGCTGAGACGTGACGTCTGGTGTCTATTTTCTTCATTGTGTATTGCTTGAAACGCTAGTTACAATTTTTTTTAATTCCTCGCTTCTTACTAGGATGATTTTACGCACTTTGTAAAATATTTTCAGATCCTCATTCTGGAAGATTTGAAAAGTGATGGTTTTGTGTTAAAAGAAACAAAATTGTTGGATTATACTCATGCAGTACTTACGGCTAAACATCTTGGAAGATTTCATGCTTACAGTTTTGCTCTTCGAGACAAAAATCCTACTGCATTTCAAACATTGAGGAAGATTAAAGAGCCCTTCTTTTTCGAATCTCGTTTTTATGAAAAACAAATTGACGCCATTATGGAAGCTGCATTGGTGGTAAAAGAAAATGAACTTTGAGCTTTTTTTTAATAAATTATAATTTATTTCGTATACGAAATGGATTTTTGTGTACAAAATCGAGTTTATAGTTGGTAAAAATAAATACCATTTTTCAGGCTGTAGCAAATGAAGAAAAACATTACACCGATAAAGTTAAGGTTTTAAGAAAAAATGCACAACAATTGATTGAATTTGCTTGTGATAGTAGAAATTCGGAACCTTATGCTACTCTAAATCATGGCGATTTGTGGACCTGCAATATGCTATTTAAATACAATAAGGTAAATTGGCTGATTTTTATAAAGAGAGAAAGAAATTAGAAATTAGAAAAGACATCAAGACGATGGGAGACAATTTTTATTTTGATGCACTGAGGAGGGCAACTTAACAAAGAAAATAGACGCCAGACGTCACGTCTCTGTCACTGAGACGTGACGTCTGGTGTCTATTTTCTTCATTGTGTATTGTCTTTCCACGTTGAAGGGGACCTTCGTTGCAAAAAGTTTTAGGTTATGTTTAGTGATAGTTTTATCTTGATTACAAACATAAGAGCCAGCGCAGAATAAAACGTAAACGGAAGCGGTCCTATTCTAACTTATAGGTCTGTCCTTGTTGGAAAAGGACAGACCTATAGGTTAGAGAAGGACCGTTTACGTTTTATTCTGCGTTGGCCCTAACTATTATAAACATAACCTAAATTTAATTTGATGTTAAGGCTTCCTTCACCGTTAGAAGACACTTATATTGAAAAAATGTTAAATTAAAAGTAACGTAATACTAAAGAGTGCTAAAACAAAAAATTATTTACATTTCAGAATTCAGAGCCAGAAGATCTTAGATTTTTAGACTTTCAACTGAATCGGTACGCGTCACCAGCAATGGATATTCTCTACACATTTTTCACCTGTTTGACCCAAGAAATGAGAGACAAATATTATGACGAATTATTGCATCATTATCACGATTCTTTATCGAAGATGTTAAAACATTTGGCTTGTGATGTTGAAAAACTTTTCCCATTTGACGTTCTTCTGGAACATCTTGAACGCTTCGGAGGCTACGGCGCTTGCATGTGTCTAATTGATCTTCATCTTTTTACTGCTCAAGAAGGAGATGATCCACAACCTCTTTATAATCTCGATTTTCTTAGAACACTCCCTACGCTTTTAAAAACTAATAAATTTTATCACAGTATGGTAAGAGATACGATAAAAGACATGGTAGATAGAAAATATATATGATTATAAAAAAAACAAAAAAAAAGAAATACAATAGACACTAATTCAGTGCATTTTAGTCAATTGCGAATCCTGTGGAATTATTTTTTGAACATTTTATATATATTTTAAGCAAGTTTTTGTTACATTTTAAGCAAATGTATTTATGGACTTTGAAGGGAGAAAAGTGGTTAACATTGGTTAACAGTTAAGGCATAGAGTGAAACTACATAGAGAGAAACTTGCCTTAACATTTCATATAAGCATAGAATAAAACTACATACAGAGAAACTCGCCTTAACATTTCATAATGGGCATAGAATAAAACTACATAGAAATAAATTCGCGGAGTAAAGATTTTCTAATGACAAAATGTACAAGTTACTGAAGAAATTCCCACTCTGCGTATCACTTTCTATGTTGTTTCAATCTATGCCTTAAAATTTCACATAGGCATGGAACGAAATAATATAGAAAGTGACACGCAAAGTTGGGATTTCTTTAGTAACTTTTTGGAAGGCATATCCGGCCATGCCTTCCCATTTTCCACTAGAAAATTTCTACTCAGCGAGTTTCTTTCTTTGTAATCTTAATCTATGCCCATAAGAAATGTAAAGACATGGAGTGAAATTACATAGAAAGAAACTCGCTGATTAGAAATTTTCTAAAGGAAAAAAGGAAGGCATGAATGATTGGGACTGTACCATGCGCAGGGTAGGGAAGCTTTAGTCGCAAACTCGCGTCACAACGAGTGTCTGTGACGTCTGGCTATAATATTAAAAATAATGTATTTCACAGTTTTCAATAAATGAATTGTGAATAATTGTCAACAATTTGTTGTCATCTTCACACTTTATTGTTCTAATTATTTATTTTAGATAGGGAAAGAACATTTGTTTGAATAACATTATAATAAATAAATATAATAAAATTATAAGTTACTTAACGTAAATTGCTTGGTTTAAAATTTTTTTAATTTCATTTTTTTGTCTTTTTCTAATTCATGCGACATTGTTTGCGCTAGAAGAGAACGAAAGATTAAAATGAGAAGGTTTATTTTTCGGTTCATAGTTTCTAATTTGAAACACTAGAAAACAGACGCCAGACGTCACAGACACTCGATGTGTATTGCTTGAAACGTGAAATCGCTACTGAAGTTTCCCTGCCCTGTGCGTAGGCACGGCACGTGTAGACGCCATATACTGCGTCAAAATTTATGAGTTTCAATACTCGATTGTTTTCTCGTCCGCGTAATGATCAAAATCTCGAAAATAATTATTTCTCATAGTTTTGTAATAGAAAGCCTTTTTTTCGGAAAAGTGTCTGAATTCTTCTAAAAAAATGCCATAGTGGAAAAGTTTTAGGTTATGTTCCCATCCCACCTGTTACATGCTGGGAATTTAAGGAATATAAATTCTTATTTTTCGATCTTTGTGCCAAATCTTCTTCCTGAATAAGTGAAAAAAATGTTAAATAAAAAAGCAATATTATTTCATTACAAATTCTAGAAGTCCATTTAAAAGTTGTTAGTATAAAATAATATTCTTGCCATCATAGGTTGCACGATAGGGACAAATGCAGCAAATATAGAATAAACATGAAATTTATTTTCAACTGAAAAATATTTTTAAATGTAACATTTTCATTAGTCAATTACATGAGTTACATATATTTGGTATTTTCGGAAAGTTTTAAAAAACAAACTTTGAAAAGCATAAAAAATTGTTGCTTTAAAAAATCAAAAACAGTAGGTGCTTTTGAAAAATTTTAAAACAATGTAACTTTAAAGAATATCAAAAATTGTACCTTTAACATTTTCCAAAAAATTCTATCCTTGAAAAATATAAAAAATTGTACCTTTTAGAAATTGTAAAAAATTGAATATTTTGAAAAATATCAAAAATTGTTCTTTGAGAAATTTTTAAAAATTTAATCTTGGAAAAATATATATCCTTAAAATTCTTGACAGGTGCCATTTTTGATATCTTACAAAGATTCAATTTAAAAAAAAAAATTTTAAAAGTAGGTAGAATTTTTAATATTCTTCTAAGATTGATTTCTTAATTGTTCCAAAGAAACAATTCTTGCTATTATTCAAAGATTCAATTTAAAAAAAATGTTTAAGAGTACAATTTTTTAAAACTTTTCAAAACAATTGCTGATATTCTTCAAAGAACCATTTTTTAAAAATTTTTTAAATGTAAATTTTTTATATTCAAAGAGTCAATTTTGCAGAATTTTTCAAATTCACAATTTGTAATATTTCTTAATTATTCATTATTTTAAAATCTTTCAGAGGAACGATTTTTGATATTTTTTAAAATTTTCCGAAGGTACAATTCTCAATATTTTTCAAGCATTCATTGTTTCAATGAAATTTATAAATTAAATTATAAATTTATAAATGTAAACTTTTTGGTATATTTTTCAAAGATTCAATTTTTAAAAATTATTCAAAGAAACAATTTTCGATATTTTTCAAGGATTCAATGTTTTTTAAATTTTTTAAAGGAACAATTTTTGATATTTTTCAAGGATTCAATGTTTTTAAAAGTTTCCAATTCTTCAATTTTCTTAGTAGAATAATACACGGAGAGACTTTCTCTTGGAAAAAGTCCCATCGTACTATTCCATTGTTTTCAATTATTTTCAATTATTTTCCATTTCTCTAGGTCCCAGTTTTGTTCCTGTTTATTTAACTACTCCACCTGCTTTTAAAGTCGATCGTCCTTTTCACTTCAAAATTGTTAAAAAAGCAAATGACAAAGACGACATAGTTCTTTTTGCTGGAAACGTCTATGATATCAAATAGTAATTTAAGTTATTTTACAATTAATTATTTTTAAGTGTATAAAAATCATTGTAGGCTACGTTAAATTTAATATGATTTATATGAAAATTGTTCTGTTTAGATAACAATACTATTATAAATATATTTGTAATATTATATTTTTAATAAAATATTGTACTTGTATTTGTAATTTCAAATAGAAATGAATAAAAAGAAAAGATTTTATTCCAACTAAACTGCACAAGTATACTTTTAAAAAAACTACTCCTGTCACAATAATTTGTTTTTAGCAAGAAAATCTTTTTTATAAAAAAAAATCCGTTTTTTTAAAAGAAAAAATTGACTCTAGAAAATTTCATTGATTCTTACGGAGGTTTTTTTAGACTTATATAATTGTCGACTATTATTATTAATTAATTGATTAAATAATTAATTAAATAATTAATATTAATAAAGTAATATAATGAAACTTATTGTGATTATTATGAAATATTGTAATATATATTGAATTTGTAACAAATTTTGAAAATTCCAAGAATATCTAAATATATCATCGCATTGATAACACAAAAGAAAATAAAATGAAAATTAAATGAAGAGCAATCTGAGTTAATGACAAAATAGTCTGAGATAAGAATAATCATTGTTACTGGGGGTCGCATTCTATCAGTGCTTCAAGCAGTATGGAAGTCATCACTTGAATTTTTTAGCCTAACAATACAAGCTGTGTTTTTAAAAATTTTCAATTTAAAATTTTTTAAAAAATTTTTAAATTCTTTTTTAAAATTAAATTTAATTAATTTATTAAATTTATTTAATTTATTTTAAATTTCGTTTTAAAAATAATAAATTTCTTTTTATAAATAAAAAATTTCTTTTTAAAATTAATAAATTTCTTTTTAAAATTTAAGAGCAGTTTTTCGAAATGTCAATTTTAAAGCCACCAGATTTCGTGCAAGAGCAAGTGCAACTTTTTCTAAAAGATAGGAATCTTTCCAATGCAAAACTTCAATTTTCAAATGCCAGTAAAGAAGGTGATAATTTTTTGGGATCGTTATATCGACTGAAAATTGAAGAAGAGAAAAATGGCAAAACCGAGGAATTAAATGTAGTGATAAAGTGCTTTCCAATGGATGAAAAGATGAGAGTCTTTTCAAGAGCCGACGAAATGTTTCTCAATGAAATTGCTTTTTATGAAGAAAGATTTCCTCTGTTTACAAATCTACTTAATGAATTTGGTTTACAATTTCAAGACATTCCGCAGTATTACGGAGGAAGCAAGGTGCCAAAAAATGAGGTATTTACACACTTTTTGCGCACGATTGATAACCTAAAAATTTCAATAGTCTGATTGAATTATTTATCAGATTATTGTTATCGCTTGCATTCCATTCTTATTTGTTTAAAAGTTGTGGCAGTAATTTAATTTTTTATTTTATTATATAATTTTATTAAATTTAGAATTTAATTTTTTAGTTTTTATCCCTTCTGGGATTCTAGATTGTAAATATTGTAGGTTATGTTTGATGATAGTTTTAACGTGATTATCTTTTTAATTTTCTACAAAAGAAAACATTTTTGCAATATTTGTAAACTGTCAAGAAAAATTGTGTTTGATTGAATCATAGAAATGATAAATATTAATAATAAAATAATTAAAATAAAATAATTAAAATAAGAAAATAAAATAATAAAATAAGTAAAAGTAAATATTTGGTTTTAAAATTGTCTGTTAAACATAACCTACAATTTCTTCTTTCAAGGTCTTTTTCTTCGGAGCGCGTCAAATTTTTATCTCTGATTTTTTTATGTATCCTTTATCAATTTAGTTTTTTTTCATACATATAAAAAAGGAATATAACAAACAATCTCTTTCAATTCCTTCTTTTTATATTCAGACAAATACTTTTGAATCTCATTTACATTTCTTCCTATCCTATTTAAGACTGAATTCACTGAATCGTGGATTCCCTCGTCAGAGCGATGGTGGCATCGCCTTTTCTGGACCAGTCCCAGGAGATCCCATGTCTTCTGCAAGGATTTGGGACTATGCTTGGGCCATTTTCTCTTTATCCTCCTTCCTGTCCAAAATAATAATAATACTAATACTAATAATACTAGTAATAATAATACTAGTAATAATAATACTAGTAATAATAATAATACACGAATATTATAGAAAAAAAGAAAATAAGTAATAATTGAAAACAAACCAAATGGATAGAAATGAACAAAAATACATTGAAGATAGACTCAAGCATTATATTTAAAAAAAATATTAATTAAATTTTTATTTTTTCTTCCCATGGACAGTACATATGTCATTATTTGCAGACACTGATTTTGGAAGATTTAATGTGCAAAGGGTTTGTTTTGAAAGAATCCAAGTTACTAGATTATCCTCACGCAGTTCTCGTAGCTCGACATCTTGGCAGATTCCACGCTTACAGTTTTGCTCTTCGGGATAAAAATCCCACGAAACTGGAGGCTTTGAGAAAAATTAAAGAAGCTTTCTTTTTTGAACCAGGATGCTACGCTCAACAGAGGGACATCATTATGCAAGTTGCAATGAAAGTAAATAATAAATTTGTCAAGACTAAAATTAAATAAAAATATTTATGAAACTGTATACTTAAAAAAATCAAGTATGTATAATATAAAATGTTTTTTTATGCACATTTTTTTACTCTCCAATTATAAAGCAGCGATAAGTGTTTTCTTAATTAAAAAATAAATCAAGAAATGCATTTATTTTTCTCATGGAAATCATGAAGAACTCAAGGAACTTTTTGAAGAAAAATTTGTAGAAACCCCGAATAATAACAATAACTATAATAATAACAATAATAATAAAAATATCCAATTTAGTAGTTAATGTAAACCATTAATGATAAAGGTCCTTTTAGGCTGTAGAAAATGAAGATAAACATTACATAGAAAAAGTAGCAAATCTGGGAAAAAATGCAGAAAAACTTATTGAGTATGCTTGTGACAGTAGAAATTCCGAACCATATGCTACTTTGAATCATGGCGACTTATGGACTCTAAATATGTTATTTAAGTACAATAAGGTAAGATTAAAAAAATTTATTTCTTCTATCTTTAAAAACTGAAATTTTTTTCTTTCTTCCTTTTCTTCTTTCTTTTAGTCTTTAAATTGTAATAAAAAAAACTAAAAAGTTTTGTACTTTTTTTTTAGAATTCAGAACCGTCAGACATTAGGTTCTTGGACTTTCAACTTCATAGATACGCGTCTCCAGCAATGGACATTCTTTACACGTTTTTCACTTGTCTTACCCACGAAACGAGAGCAAAACATTATGACGAATTGCTGCATCATTATCATGACTCCCTTTCTCAGCTATTAAGAAAAATGGACTCCGATGTTGACAAACTTTTCCCGTTCCACGTTCTTCTGGAACATCTTGAGCGATTTGGTGGTTTCGGCGCTTGCATGTCCCTCATCGATCTTCATCTCATCACTGCTCAAGAAGAAGACGATTTGCAACCTCTCTATAATCTCGATTCTCTAAAAAAACTCCCTACGCTTTTAGAAACCAATCAATTTTATAATACTATGGTGAGAGACATGTTGAAAGATATGGTGGATAAAAATTATTTATGATTGTAAATCCTATTTGTATATAATAGCCCCTCATGTTTGTAAACATAGACCCACAAAACAAAATAATGTTGTTGTCCGACAAAAAGTCATTCCTTACTAATTCCGGGTCGCTGATTCCGAATCCAAGGCTAGAATTCAGAAGTTGCATCACGTTTTCTTTCTAGGCTGAAAGAACAAGAAATTTAAGTTTAAACTGTTTTAAAATTTGTTTAAACTATATAAAAAGTGGAAAATCTACAATAATGTAATCTTTGAAGTATTACCTTTAATTTAAGACCAGAAAAGTTAAAAAATATTCAGTGGTTCTCGAGATGTGATTCAAAATGTCCGCGCATATAAATCGGCCGAGCGTTACTTTCACTCAGTTAGGCCGATTTACGTGTGCGGACGTTTGGAGTCATATCTTGGGAACCACTGAATATTTTTAAAATTTTTTTGGCTTGAATTAAAGGTTTACTTCAAAGATGACACGAGTGTGAGTTTTGCATTTTTTATATAGTTTAAACAAATTCTACAACAATTTAAACTTGAATTTCTTGTTTTTTCAGGCTAGAAAGAAAACTCGATGCAACTTTCGATTTTTCGAATTCTGACCTCGAATTCAGATTCAGCGACAATGATCAGTGACTTTGACATATTTAAAAAGAATGCATTGTACGAATGCAATTGCAAGAATGCATTGTTTTATATAACTTACTGCTTATTGATATTATAAAAAATAAATTGTCCGCTTCTTGTCCAGTTTTTGAGAAACATTCACAAAAATATTACTTTAAGTTTTTATCATCTTTTTCTTTATAACTTTCGATAAAAAATGTATAACGTATTTATTAAAATCTTATAAAATTGTTTAAAATAATAAATAGTAAATTATAATTTATTGAACTAATATTTCAAATAGAACAATAATTCTTAATAATTGCCAAATCGTGCCTTTTTTAAAAAAATAGTGTTTTAGATTGCTCGGATTTTTGAATAAAGATAAAAAAAAATTTTTTATTGTAAGTCTGGTTTTTTAATAAAGATACTAACAATTTTTATCAGAGTCAGTGAGTAAAAACAATACAAAAATAAACAAAGTAAAATTATTAATTTATTTCTTATTTCTTATTATTATTATTATTATTATTATTATTAATATTATTATTATTATTATTAATATTATTATTATTATTCATTATTATTATCAACATTATTATTATTATTATTATTATTCTTAATTATATATTCTATAGAATAATTACTTATTTATTATTAAGAATCAACTATTATTCGTTATTTTTATTCTTTCGTTATTTTTCTATTTGACAAATTTGTCAATAAATAATATTTTTATAGAAATAGATTTTATAGAAATTTATATTATCCACTACGATCCCGACATTCAAAAACTCGAAGCTGCCATCTATTGCCAAATTTGAAAAGTTCCTTGAAAAATTGAACGACGTGGATTTTCGAAGGTAAGTCGAAATTGCTCGAAAGGTATTACAAAGTTTGGAAATATGTTGTATTTTCTACCTTACCAACAATTGTAATTTAAATTGATAAATATTTTTTTTCTTTTTATTTTTATTCTTAAAAGTTTGTTCAAACTGTTGATAAACAGACGAATGTAGGAACTGAAAAGTTTTGAATGTCCCTTAATAAATGAGATTTTTGTAAATTTATGAACCCAGTTAGTGCTGCCCTCTACATTTATTTTGTAGAACAATCAATGCTTTTGGAAAGTCAGATAAGCTTACTCCGTGCAGAGAAACAAATAAACAGTTGTTAAAAATATATTGTTAAAAATTGTTAAAAATTATTGTTACAAAAAAATTAAGTTTTACTAAATTTTATTCATTTTTTAATTCTTTTTCTAAATTATTCTTCAATTTATTGGTTCCTTATTTGTTAATTTATTTTATTATTTATGACGCGCCCCAAGGAGAGGGACCTCAGAAGCAAAAAATTATAGGTTATTTTCACTAAAACGGCTTAGCTGGTCAAATTAATTTATTTACTTGATAGTTTTTACTTGATTAAAGCTTCCTTTTCAATTATTTGTAGTTAAAACAGTTTTTCTCGATAGTACAGTCCTGGCCATTAATGTCTTTCTATTTTCCACTAGAAAATGTCTACTCAGTGAGTATCTTTCTATGTGATTTCACTCTATGCCTTAACATTTCTTATGGGCATTGAATAAAACTACATAGAAAAAAACGCACTGAGCAGAAATTTTCTAGTGTAAAAAAGGAAGGCATCAATGGCCGGGACTGTACAGTCTGGGACAATAATGCCTTCCAAAGAGATTACTAGACAAATTCCTACTTTGTGCGTTACCTTCTATGTTGTTTCATTCTATGCCTATGAGAAATGTTTAGGCATGAAATAAAGCAACATAGAAAACAACACGCAAAGTAGGAATCTGTCTAGTAACCTTTTGGAAGGCATTATTGTTCCCGACTGTACATACAAAGTATTCATAAATAGGTTATGTTGATTGTAAAGAATTCAAAACGAATCTTCAAGTAGGTACTTCTTCAATTCAGTTAAAACTATCACCAAACATAACCTATAATCGTTTGCTTCTATGGTCCCTTTTCATCGAATCGCGTTACATTTTGTTTATTTTCTCATTATTTATTTCTTTATTAATTGTCATTATTGAAAGGTGAATTGAAATTAAAGCATATATGCTTTTTTTGGATACCCCTTTTTTTCTTTATTTCTATATTAGTTTTTACTGCGAGGCATGGGCAAATGATTTATGCACCGTAGGGGGTCCGCGATATCCGCGTGTTTTTTTTTTAAATACAATTTTTTTTTATTTTTGTTTTTAATTCCCCGATTGTTGAAAGTTGCAATATGCATACCTTGCAGTGTAGACGTTTGCAAACATGGTCGCATTTTATATCTTTCAGAAAATCTTATGATAAGCAAAAGGGGCAGACATGATTGATGACATAGTTAAAGTCTCTTAATTTTCACTTCATAATTTTGGCATTACCATCGGTTTCCCTTTTGCCTGTATGCGACTTATAATGCAGCCGTAAGGTCTCACATTGCTGATTGATGAGAGAAGTGGACCCTTCCACTTTTACATTCAACTCAAGCCTGTACTAACAGCTACAATACATGTCATAATCCGTTACGTTGCAATGAAAAAGGCCACAAAGTTATTCCGTATTGACAAATACAGCTCTTCTATGCCTTATTTTGACATTTATTGTTTAGAAAATTACTCACTGTTAAGGAGAGTCCAGAATAGGTGGTTTTAGGTTAGGTTTTCAACGCCGACGTTGACACGACGCTTACACTGTCCTTGTCACTCCAATGCTTTTCCAAAAGGAGTGACAAGGACAATGAAAGCGTCGTGTCGATGTTTATGTTGAAAACCTAACCTAAAACCACCTAGTTTGGGCTCTCGTTTAAGGCCAACGCACAATAGGTACTACAAAGGATCTCGAACTTCTGCGCAGACGTCATTAGACGCCACGAACTTATCGTAAAGTATTTCTTTCGTATTAATAAAGATAAGAAAGTACACCCAAGCTCAATAATGCTATCCTTCCGGTTGAATGATCTTTTTGAAAACCGCGTCATTTCTACTATAATGTTACTAGTTCGTGGCTAGCATAGTGCATAATTCACCATAAACTATAAACATTATTGTATGAATGACACGGTTTTTGAAAAGGTCATCCAAACGGAAAGACAGCATTAATAAGCTTGGGTATACACTATCCTTCATTAATGCCTACCCCCTAGGGATATTTCAAAATTTTAAAGAACGCACGATTTCTTTTGTTTCTTTTGGTTTATGACTTCAATAATCATAGGCATGGACTTACAAAAACATAGGAAACAATATGCTGTTTGAAAATAGAAACTCCCTAGAAGGTAAGGCATTAATGAAGGACAGTGTACATTGACGATTTTTTTGACATTGGACAGCACCCGTAGTATCGTAAATTTACCGCGGCGCACGGCTCTGATATTCGCATAATCATAGCTTCTACAATCAAAATAGAAAGTGAACAACAATGCTGTATTTACATCTTCTGACAAACTTGTCCAAAAAGAAAAATCCATGTTGCGCGTTGGACTGAAAATAACAAAATAATAAATTAAAGACTGTACATCTGTCTCTCTTTCTCTAATGTCGATTTTGCTGTTTGGACAAGATTATCAGAAGGTGTTAATGCGCCTTTAGTCCAAAGTGAATTTTTCTTTTTGGACAAGTTTAACAGAAGGTGTGAATGCAGATTAAAAGAAAGTGAACAATAAAACAAAGTGTATGTACAATAAAACAAAGTGTAGAATAAAACAAAGTGAACAATAAAACAAAGTGTACAATAAAACAAAGTGTAGAATAAAACAAAGTGAACAATAAAACAAAGTGTACAATAAAACAAAATGTACAATAAAACAAAGTGAACAATAAAGCAAAATAAAGAAAAGTGAACAAATAAAGTGAATAATGAAAAAAGTGGACAATAAGAGAAAGTGAGAAATAAAAGAAACTTCAAAAAGGAGCAATCGCTCCCTGGAGAGGACAATAGTGAAAAAAGGCTAGTCATTCAATTAGCAAGCGAACATCAATACTCATTAATGTTTGTCACATCTACGATCGGATCACTAGGGACAAAGATGTTTCTGATTGGCCTCCCTGTAACATTGCAATGTAACGGATGATCGGTCAATGAGCGTGCAGGACTATTATATTCTGACACAGGCGCTGCAATGGCACCTTTTTAGTTGCATTAAGACTGCACACACTGAGTTCTGTGTTTGGAAGCAACACATGCAAGATGGTCGGACCATCGTTTGAGCCACTGTAATGCACAGTTTGTCAGGTAACAAGAAAAAGCAGCGGGTAGTCTAACCAACCGACACAACAGAAGCGCTGCTAATGCACCTAGGGACAATAAACAAGGGATCATCTTCTGCACTGGAAACTGAATTCATCTTGAATAATTTTGTCTCCGCACTACTTCCGACCGGTCATTTTTGTACTTTATTAAAAGCATGGTTATTATTAAGTTCACTGACAGCTTATTTATGAAAACAAAATGCACGAGAAACAATATTTTCATAAACCGGGGTAATTATGTAACAAAAATGTCACTTTTTATGTTACTTTCGATGAAACAGTTTGTGAAACAGTTTGAAAAGAACGTAAATATAAATAGTGATCAATAGAAGCAATTTTTAAGGTTATGTTTTTGAAACGTTTTTGCAACATTATTTTGGAACATCTTTTCAACGTTTTTGGAAGGTCTTTAAAACTTTTTTGGAATATTCTTTTGGATTGTTTGTTAAAAGTTTTCTGGAACATGCTTTTGGAATGTACATTCTTTTGTGACGTTTTTAAAACATTTTTGGAACATTTTACATAATTGCATCACTTTTTGTCGAAATTCGAGAATATGAATTGCATTTTGAGAAGCAATCGGTCTATTCTAGTGATTTATATTTTTCTTGTACGGGGATTCGAAGGTGTTATGTTATTCGCCCTCTCGACTTGCATCCTTCAAAGCGATTCGTTTCGCAGTACGCGGATGGGGTTCGAGAGCTGGGGGATGTATCGAATAGCATTTTGACGCTGTTTACGAGGCAGTATATCGACGCTGCACCTAGAAGACATCAAATGGAGGGGTTCAGTGATGTAATCGGGGCTTGAAACCGCGGAGAAGGCGAGGGTTGTGTTGGCACGCAATCCACCCTATCGTGCGTCGTTGCTTCTTTACTAAAGTCGACTGCCATTCGACAGACTTTTTTCAACACAAATACGCCGGCAAAGATCAAAGATAGATCAAACGTCAGGCATACATTTGCTGCTTTTAATGTTGCAACCTAATAGACGACAATGTCAACGAAATAGACGACAATGTCAACATAACCTGAAAATCGTGAAACTTGACGTTACTTTACACAGAACAAATGTTGCTGAAGAATTCATACCTTGCGTGTCGCTTTCTAGGTTGTTTCATTTAATGCCTTAAAATTTCTCATAGGCATAGAATGAAACATCATAGAAGGCGACACGCAAAGTAGGGATTTGTCTAGTAACCTTTTGGAAGGCATATATGTCCCCGACTATACAGTCCCGACCATTGATGCCTTCCTTTTTTCCACTAGAAAATTTCTACACTGCGAGTTTCTTTCTATCTAATTTCAATTCATGCCTTAACATTTTTATGGGCATTGGATAAAACTATATAGATAGAAATTCGCTAAGCAGAAATTTTCTAGTGGAAAAAAGGAAGGCATTAATGACCAGGACTGTACAGTTGGGGACAATAATGCCTTCCAAAAGGTTACTAGACGAATTCCTACTTTGCGTGTCACCTTCTATGTTGTTTCATTCTATGCCTATGTGAGAAATATTATGGCATGAAATAAAGCAACATAGAAAGCGACACGCAGAGCAGGAATTTATCTAGTAACCTTTTGGAAGGCATTATTGTCCCCGACTGTACAGTTCCGGCCATTAATGCCTTCCTTTTTTCCACTAGAAAATTTCTATCCAGCGAGTTTCTTTCTACGTTGTATTATTCTATATCCATATGAAATGTTAAGGCATGAAGTAAAACTACATAGAAGAAAACTCGGTGAGTAGAAATTTTCTAGTGGAAAAGAGGAAG